>BLFK01000938.1:431603-461598 GCA_014634185.1 Astreopora myriophthalma | reverse complement strand
GGGGGGCTGGCTGGCATACTGGCTGACTCACTGACTGACTCACTAACTGACCAACAGACTCAATGACTGACTTACGGAATGGATGTGGTAAATTTGCCAGCTTGTATCCCAATCGTCCTGACCTGTTCTCAGTAGTGACCGTGCCCATTTTCATCTACCATTTCACTCTTCCTGTCTCAACTTGAAAATTAATAATAACTCACCTGCCTGAATTTTGTTAGCACTCTTCTGTCTCCGATGAAGCAAACGAATGAAACATTTCCTTGCAAGATAAGCACGGACCACTGAAAGGAAAGGCAGACTCTCACAACGTGCTAGCGATTGGTCATATTCACATACATGTAAACATGAGTGTTGACTGTATAAGAGCATCGAATACCTAATGGCGGTAGTTTCTAAAGGAACTATGGTGCTGCATTGGTGTGATTCACTCTGACGAAGGGCTCACGCTAAAAATGTATACTTGCAAATCCACCTACTGTGGCTAATTTACCATTATCAACTCATTTGATACAACCAAAATTCTGTACAAGATCAGTTGTCTCCTAAGGGTTAAAAAAAACTGATGAATAGGAATAGGTGTATATGATAAAAAGAACCAATCAGAACTCACCCAGTGCCAAGCCAAGAGCGGGAAATATCTGCTTGCTAACTAATTATCGTTTTGTTTACTTGTCTGTTTACTAGTTTTCTTTGTTAGAGCTTGCATCAGAAGAATTCAAACCAAGACCATACTAACAGTTGTACACTTAGCCGGGTAATTTGACAAAAATTGACTTTTTGAATTTGAAGTGTAACCAAGAGCTTAGCTAGGTAGACGGTCTCACACCGAGTGCAGCCAGAACCCTTTATGTTCAACATCAGTCATGTTCTAAGAAGCACTTATGAAGAATACCAATCCACCTGGATAAAGAAGAATGATCATCTGTATGAGAAGTGTTTTCAGTGAACTGCCTTGGCTAATACTGATGAACATTTCTAGAATCTGACTGGGATCAAGTCAGATAAATTGCTTCAAGTCTTGCACACGTAATCAGACTACTACATAATTTAAGCAGTGTACCGCTACAGGCAAAAGAGATATTCTAAGAACAAACAAAATGAGCTTTAATTTTCCATGGGTACACCCATGATTAGTCTTCCGCTTGAATTTTGATGGCGTTCTTTGTTTTTCTTTTCAGTTGAATATGATACCATTTGACCCACCACAAATACTTTCTTCTTTGAATAAAATGCCGGTAAGCGGTAAAAGATTTCCCAGTCAGTCAGAAAGTAGAGTCGAATTAACGGTATCGTTTTATAAAAGCACTATGGTAGTTTGTTAACTAGCACCTTACAATCCCCAAGCCCACACGCAGGTTTTTCTGTGGGAAGACACATATATGAGAACCACAAGTTTTGGCCAGTGTTGTGATTAGTCCACTTGTGATACTGACCAATGAAAACTCCATAACGTAATCCACAGGGCAAATGTATAGATGACATACTGCTGCCGATATGATATTTTGGGCTCTTAACTCTTAATTAATATGACTGCTGTTGAGGTCATCGCAAAACTGATATTCCACACAGTGATTTAGTTCACTACACCCTATGTTTTCTTGTTATAATCAGCAGGATTGCCACTGTCTTTTCAAGTTGGTGTGAAAATGAGATAAGCAGTCAGGGAAGACAATAAATTTGTAGTGTTAACTGTACGTTTACCCTTTCAAGGTAGGCAGGGGTGGCACTGTGGGTGCTAGGCAGTGACAATTGTTAGGCCTCTGGCTTTAATGTGGTTGTTGCTGTTATTGATACAGGGGTACAGAGAACGTAAGAAACAACTAGGGTTTTTCTCTTCTTGGAATTGTAACTCACCACTTTGAATCACGACAGCAGCTCTCCTTCTTCTCATCATTTTTCGCTGATAGTATTTCCAAACTACGTAACCACGCCAATCTGACATTTAACCAATCAAACAAAGTGCAAGATTGATTAAAATATATATATATATTCTATATACACTTATATATATATACACTTACCTGTATATAAACTTCTATATATACTTCTATATGTACACTTCCATTTACTTATATATATATATATATAGACGTGGACGTAGAGTCTACCTTGGCATAAAGTGCTCAATGCTGTGGTAGCAGAGCTAAGTATACATAAGTTGAAGGATTAAAGAGGACGCATCGATTCTCTGTGACTCTGAGTTTCGCGCCTAAGCGCTCGTCAGACAGAATTTTATTCAACTAAGAACATAGCTTCTTGTCTGACGAGCGCTTAGGCGCGAAACTCAGAGTCACAGAGAATCGATGCGTCCTCTTTAATCCTTCAACTTATGTATATATAATCCTATAATCCGTATATATCCTTTTAATCCTTCAACTTATGTATATATATATATATATATATATATATATATAATAAGTTACCAAGCAGAATGTTCCACTGCTGCTATAAATTATTAAATTTTGAGGTGAACCATTTGACTGAAACAAACTGAGTAGTATTGACTTTTGCCCAGCACTATGCCCAGCACTATGCCCAGCCTTTAAGTGTTGAGTTTGCATAAGGAATGTTTCAAAAGTGACTGACTGTAGCCGTCTTGACAGTGAAACAGCTTTCTTGCCACATGGTAAGAAAATGATACTTACGCTTTTGAATGACTGCTGCAGCACAATGTCTTTTTCTCTTGAGGTTTTCATACCTCCTCCGAACAATCCAGCCTCTTAGGACTGTAGAGAAACAACCCACTTTCATAAAATTGACATCGATGGCATCGTCAAGCCTGAAGATATTACTACGTGCCTCACTACTCAAGATTGCTGATGCCCACAAATATATAGGTTTTGTTTATTTTTGTTTTGTTTTGTTTTTTTTTTGCAGTCATAAGCACCATCGACTGACAACTGTTGTGTTTCTAAAGGAATCCACAGTCTTTTGGCCAGATTACTAACAAAATACTCCAGTCTACACTCGAAATCACACATAGCTACATTTTTGTGCACTGTAACAAGCAGTTAATATGGTCCGAACTCAGTAACCCTATTAGTAAAAAACACTGAAAAGTTTCTAGGTTCACTGAAGTAACTGGAGCCTAAGGAGAATTGGCGAACGCAACTGAAGGTCCACATGATAATCACTAAAGTGGAATTAAAATATAGAAGTTTTTATGCAAGTGCAAAAAGTTCCATATTACTGTGACTGTCATGGTTGCTACAAAGATATTGTCTGTCAAACCAACCTTTCTGCAAGATGACAACCTTTTCTCTGTACATCTCAAGAAGCTGAGCAAGTTTCTCAATATGATAATACTTGAGAAACACCTTTGTTCGTCCCATCAACCAGTTTTCAAGCCTGCTTCGTTTTAGGATCTCAGCACAAGGTGATGGAACGCTGGGGATTTTCTGATTAAGAGGATAGGCAAGGACTTGGTATCTAAGGGGATGAAGTCAATAATAATAAAAAGTTGGTATAAGATATCTGACCTCCATGGGATGTTTTCCATTTACCATACATGAGAACAAAGAACACTAAAGAGAAAAATAAATATATGTTATTCACCGGCCGGGAGGTCCGTATTGGAAAAAACTGTACTCGAGACAGAGGGCACAGTTTTTCCCAATACGGACTGACCAAGGCTGGTGAATAGCATTTTTATTTATTTCTAAATTCTATTTTTAGAAGGTAGGAGAAACTATTGGTTGAGTTTCCTCAGCGTTGTTCCTCTTCGTTTGGGTAATAAAATTTGCTTTCACTGTGATAGCTTTCGTCAGAATCCATTGTTTTTTTATGAGAAAGTTGAACAATAACACTGCTCTATTGCAAAAAATGATTAAGACAAATTGAAACTTCACTCTTTCAATTCGCAACTTCACTCTGCGCTTAGCGTAGTTGGTTACCATGACCGTGGTCAGGAGATAGGAAAATACTGCACGCTCCCGGAACCAATCAGATTCCAGGATTCTCAGGATACCGCCTGCTCATGATCAAAGAAATAAATAAGAGCACTTATTGCTTATTTCTATTTGGAATTGTTGCATGATTATACAGTACACTGGAAAATATTGTGAAAAAAAAATAAAATTCAAGTGAAATTGAAATTGAAACTGAAATTGAAAAAGCAAATTCAAGATGAAAATTAATGTCTTACACCGTTTAGAGGATTTTGAAGTTTTTTTTTAAACATTCCTAGCTGTGGTGGCGAGTTTTCAACTCTCTTCAGCTTTCTAGTTCAAATGAGAGTTTTCCTTACTTTGTAAGTTTAAACTGCATTCCGACCACTATCAACATACCTTTTAATAAATTCCGCAAATGTGATTCTCTCCGAGTAACCCTGTTATGAACGAAGAAAAGAAACACTTGTAAGGCGACACTGAGGGTCCCTTTGGCACTCACCCTACCTAAAATGGACTTTTCAGAGATAAGCGGAGGGGAGGATTGAGCTTGTAATCTAACTCAGTCAGAGGGTACTTAAAATGACAGACTAACCTGTTGACGGATTCTAGTAGTTTCCAAGACCCCAGTGTATTTAAGCTGAGTTTGAACTTTGTCCTGGTCAAACCTTCCAGAAATCATCTGCTCATTAGGTCTGATACACCTTTTTAAATAAAACACAAACAAGATAACTTCAAATAATTCTACGAGAGTATATTGACCATTAACTTTTCACAGCATGAGACTACTGGTAACCACGTTTCTATGAATCTATACTCAGAGCTACAAAAGCACTCACTTCTGGCATCTATATAATTATAATTGTTTGAATCACTCAAGCCTATTACATGTCCCGCTTCATCTAAAAAGGAGCACGTCCTCCTTCAGGAGGGGTCATGAAGCTGTGAGCCACAAGACAATGCGTTAGTCCGCTGTCAAGTATCTGAGGGTAGGACCCAGGAAGACAAATAAAAGACTGTCTGAAATCTAAACAGATGACAAACGTTCTCAGGTTTTTGGATAGAGTTATTGTATTTTAATTATTACCCAACTTACCGTACAAAATGAGGTTCTGCCGGTAGCAGCTTGGCCAAAAGATCACGCAATGAATACTAAATAAACAGAACAACAACACAAAAGTCAACAGTCACGAACTATTGAAAATTTCAGACCCTCTAACTCCTCAGTATAACTAAGAGAATAAAACTCTTGAATGGTGCTTTGGACATTAAAGGTGGGATCACTTGAGATCTACACAACTTGTATTTCATACTATCTGTTTGCTATGCCCAATATAAACCCTGTATGGTCTGTTCCAGATTTATAATTGTCAACAATCAATGACATTACTAAAACTCTTCATCTCCCCCAAATTCATGACCAAAATAAAACCTAGTCCAAACTCTATATACATCATGCAGCAACATTTTTCCCCTATAGTGTCCCCAATTATTGCCCCTGCGCTAAATACATTTGGCACTTAAAATAAAGTCTATTATCATTACCATTATCATTATCATATGATTTTTATTGCCCCTGCGCTAAATACATTTGGCACTTAAAATAAAGTCTATTATCATTACCATATGATTATCACTAGTATTATCATGGTAAAATATAAGCAACCTCTTAAAATCCTTAGCATGCCCTAGCCCCAGAAAAGCCTTGCTTTCCTCCACACCTTCACCCTCAAAACCAGCCTGTATGAGCACTTACCCATCCCTACTCCAACCCAAACCCTGCCCACTAATCCATACCCTGGCCTGTGGGAGCACTTACCCTAAAATGGACGGACACTGTTTGTTGCCATCTTGAAGTGGAGGCAGCAGATAAGGTCCGCTTTGTTTCTGGCAAACTCAACAGACCGTTCAGTTTCTGCAGTCACAATGAAATACGAAAGGGCTATTAATCAGATCTCAGATCTCTTTTTCCAATCTTTGAGCTAGACTGATACCTGCTGGCTAATGTTTCATCCAGCATACACATGACACCTTTTGTAGTTGTTCTGAAGTCTTAGAATTTGGTATCAATTGGGTTTGTAAGGAAGATTGGCCACATCGTCAAGAGATTCACCACTTTTCAATAATGATAGTCAATCTACTATAACAACCCAGCTGAAACCAAATTTTCGTGCCTCATTTCCCATTGAAACAGGTCCCGACACAGTTTCTTTACAAACTAACCCTTGATTTGCAGTGATATGTCTAAAATCGCCCCACTTTTTCCAGTTTATTTTTGTTTTCACATGTTGAAATTTATCAAACTGACACCTCCCCAGCTCATATGTTCATTCTTTGCATTTCTTTACTTTTGTACCTTGTCTTTCTCCATCTGTATAACTGGTGGCTGTGAACTGTTCTTCTTTGATGTGACACCTACAATCGTTAGGAATGTATAAGGCTAAAAGCCTTGCATCCGCATTTCACACACCCACATTCAAAATAGTACGTGGAGAGATCTCAAGGGCATACAGCGCTAAATGCTTTAAATGACACACTCAGCAGATTTTAAGTAAATGGAAGAACCATGCAGCCTAGAAATATTGCTTAACAGGGACTAAAGTGGGCTTTACACCTTAAACCATTTTATCCACAGGAATTCAGTAGTAAGGTTAGAATTAAGAATATAAAAAAAATATAACTTATTTCCAATGCAATGTCTTTTGAACGAAATGAGATATGAAATGGAACATATCTTGAACTGCGGATATGAAATCAAGTGCTATGATCCTTGCAGTAACGAAAGCAATTTTAGCAATTGCATAGGGAAGCCTAAAAAAAAAGAACTTCAACGGGGTTTGAACCTGTGACCTTGCGATGCCGGTGCAACACTCTAACCAACTGAACTATGAAGCCACTGATGTTGGGAGCTGGTCATTTGTGGCTTCAAATGTTCCAGTGATGAATGAATCAAATCTCACTTGGCATGAATGAAATAGAGCAATGTCTTTTCCTAAACAATTAATTTTCTTCATTAGAAGCCACCCACAGTAATTGGCTTATGAGGATGCAGTTTACCCAGCCCTTCTCCTCAGTCTTGCCTTTTTGCATGTACAACAGAACAAAAGGAATGACTCAAACAATGACACAGAAATGACACAGATTAACAATGGGCTAATTTGACAAAAGCCAAAGAAAACTGAAACAGAGATAGATAATTCATGACAAGCAAGACATCCTAAGCAAGTATTAGGAGAAGACAAGTTTTAAGACAAGATCAGGAAATTTTGAAGCAAGAAATTTGTAATAAATTGAGGAAGGTTTCCAGACCAACTTTGGGTCTGATAATGATCCTTTCAAGGCAAAAGCCATGTTTAGAAGCCTTGAAGTGAAACACAAGATTAGGATCATGATCCGAATGAGAAACTTGGGAAGAGACAGGAGACTATGACTTCAACAAGGTAAAGGGTACAGAGATTCTTCAAGGGCCATATGGCCTCACCATAACTCTTGTTCTTTTTAAGAACTCCTTTAATCCAGCTCTCTTTAGGTTTGTAGTTTAACAAGGCCTCACTGGCCTCTGGGAAGGGCTTAGACACCCTCCACCAATGAGGATGCAAGCTTTGAGTGTCTTCATCAGTGATGCAATCAGAAAGATCTGAGTACAAGAAGGCGAGAGAGAAAAGACAGAATACACAGAGAGGCTTGAAAATATCAATAGAGAAAAGAGCCTGTAAAAGCTGTTATGGCATATTCTTGTAAAGACAGAATAAAGCCTGTGTTTAATCCCTGGGATTTAATGAATCTTACTAAAGATGTTCCAAGTTATTAGAAACGTACACACTTGGGGCTTTATCAATAGTATCTGCATACTATACAGCCCATGCACATGACGTCACGGCAGCCATGTTGGTGTTCCAAAATGAAGAGACAACAGCCATTTTGGTGTACCAAATTAAACGTCCAGAAATTGAACTTTATTTTTATGCAAATAATTTTCTTTTTCTTTCAGTAAACTAAAATGGCCACTGGTCACAATGAATATGCTCCATAGGGTGTCCGCTAAAAACATGTGACCAAAAAATTCCTCTTAAAAATTCTCATGGCATGGGACTGATAATGCTGCAGTGAGTAGTCAATCACTCCCTTTATTCCTTTAAAATCCTTAAATTAATTAGTACTTTGGGGATTATGCAGCTGTCCACTTCATAGTGTCTGCATAATCTAGGTGCTATTGTAGAAAGTTGACTGAAATGATCACTTAACTGGATGTCACTTAACTTGTTGAAACTAACCCCAATGGCAACAGAATTTTCCTTTTATATAGAAAGAAAACAAACCTGATCTGGACAAGGGATACTGCATAAGGGTTCTCACTAGATGATTATCTATAAAAGAAACAAGTTGTATTAAATTGTGCAACTTAAGGGTTAGGTTTGCCCGGTGTACCTGCACAGTGTAGTTCAAACAAGTTTTACGTTTTCATAACATCCTTGTTTGCTTTTGACTTGAGTCACTCTGAAGATGACTTCAGCTCAGGCTGTCAAAACGTCAGTCAATGTCATCAACGACAGTCCTTCTCAGGTCTACAACAACCCTTTATCAGCTACTGATATTCTGATTAATCAGTAGCATGATAGCATGACTGGGTCACTTAATGGTATCTAAGGGATCACAAAGTCCACAGTTACTGTAATACATACCACTTGACCTTAGAACATGGATAATGTCAGGAGACAGAGAATCACGATTCTTTTCAAGGAAGTTCATTGCATCATACTTCACCTGAAAACATTTACCAGAGTTTAATAGTGATTTATAAGTTTGTTATTTGGAATGAGCAGGAAAATAATAGTCATAACAACAGAAGCCTACTCTTTGGCCTGAGAAGTGTCAGTAGAGTGACTGCGTGACTGCAGAAGAGTAGAACAACCTTGATTCAAACCTAAGGCAATGAACTGACTCCACCAGTCTACAGTACGTTTTGCCAATCAAAAAAGACCCCTCTCATTGCTGCATTGAGCAAACAAGTTCTTTCAGCCATGTGCTTCTCCAAGGTTTGAATTACTACCCTAAGCCCCAGCTAAACAATGAAAGATTTTCATCCAACATAGTGTTGGAGGAACATGTTTGACTGTTTAGCTACCTGTCTCAAGGTATGTTCAACATAGATGAAACATTTTCATCCAACATTTTATGTTGTGAAGAAATGTTTGATCGTTTAGCCACGCTTGTCAACACAGCTCACGCACAAAGTTGGATGAAAATGTTTCATCATGTAGCCAGAAAAAATTAGTCAATGAAAAAAAAAGAAGGGCTATTTTTTCCAACAAACAAGAAGCAAAGCAATTACGACTTGATGCACCAGTGATTTTCACCAAGCTTTCACCCCTATTTCAAAAATTTGTTGCAATCTCTTATTCGGTCATTGGTTGCTTATTCAGCAATTACTTTTAAACTAGTTCGATTGCTAGAATTAAACAGAGCTGGAATCCACTGAAGGCAGTACGTACCCGTCCTGCATAGTGTACGATAGCAAATGATGGATAAACTTCATGTTCCTTAGGTTGCTCGTAATGAGGCCCTTCGATGTTCTTGTTAAATTTTTCTGCAAATTAATAAGTATTAACCAAAAAAGCATAAAGTTAACAAAAGTATCCAGACAATGAAAGAATGGTTACCTACGCGGTTACTAACAAATTGTTGCCTGTTGTTCACAAATATAAAAAAAATCCTTAAAAATTCGTTTTTGCACATCCTTTTCGCCCCACAGAACGTTTCTGTCTAAAACAACGAGTTTGAAGGATTTTGTTTTAACTCAAGTAGAAAGACATCATCGAGTCAGAGCACAGTCTGAGAGAAAATATCAACTTCCAGTTGTTACGGTATTTTTGACGTCAAGGATATCGGTGTTCTGTTTGCTTGAGCTTGTTATTATCCAGTAAGGTCCCAAGAAGGCTTCACCATGCTTTTTGCAATGTTAGCTTATGAGGGCCTGCATATAGTAAGTTAACAACACATAATTTGAGCTGCACTGTATGTACCTATAAGGGTGAAGTCTGTTGCTTTAGGAAAACGACTTTCCTCATCCAACAAGGCAAGTAGGCCAATAGGTTTCTGTTTGTAAAAACACAGCAAAAATAAATGCAAAATTATTTACCTATGGCATCTTTCACTCTGTTCCTTTTCTCAACAACATAGATTTGCATCAATCAGCTTTATAACTTATATCAATTTTTTATATCTATATCGTAAGGGGCATTGATAAACTACTAAACGGATGAGTAATCAGCAGTCTGTCTGCTCTGAGCATCTCAGTGAGAATGTCTCTCCACAAAAAGACTTGCTTGGTATATGTTTTGACCCTGGGAGTGCCAGTCATCTGTATTTACTAACATTTTCAAGTGAAATCAGTACCTTGGACAGTCACTAATTTTTCAAAAATAGCCCATCAGTATTAATAGCTAGTCTTATGTGCAGTGTGAACAGCTGGGAGAGCATAGCCTAAAGCTGTTTTATTTCAATTGATAAATCTTGTTAAATCTCTTAAAACAACTTTCCACATGTACAATTCTATGACTTCTACAAATTTATAAAGACCAATACAAGTACTAGTAACACTTACAAACACAAAAAGTTGGTGACTGCCTAGGAAAAGGTTGTATGAAAGTCATGTCAAAAGCAAATTGAAGAAATTAAAACAGGGGTTTGAGTTGTCATTTAAGCAGCATTTACATTATTTTTACAAACCATTGTGTAAAAAGAAGTTAAAAAAAAATATCAATATACAGGATTCAGATCATCTTTAATAGGTGGTTAATACCCAAGGAAATAGGCTGAGTGACTGGCAGCACCAAGACATGCCAGTACACCTGTCATCAAGCTTATAAACATCACATCTACCTGTAAACACATATCCAAAACGGGTCTGTTGTCCGTGAAGGTGATCTGTTCAAAAGATATCCCCTCAGAACGGTACTCTTCCTGCAAAGCAAGGCCTTCAGTGAATTTAAAATAATGGTTTAGCTTCACATTACTACTGTTACTGATCAGTCATTTTCTCATTAAGAGGCAAAACGAATAATCGGCTACACACTGCTACAGTATTTGCATTACTGATTTCAACCACTGGTAATTAAAGGGTTCTGGACAAAAATGGTCCTTAGTTACTTTTGCATGTTTTTTAATCATTTTGCAAAATCACAAGTGAACTCTCCCATGCTGTATGCCAAAATTAGGCCAAAGAATGCACAATAGCCAAAACAATTTTTAGCAGTACTTTGCACCCAGTTTTTATTTTCTTCATACATCTTGGGATAGGTCATTCCATAAGTGAAGTCCTGTGTAGTGCACAAAATTTGGCTGCAAATGACGATACATGCACTCAAACCTTTAACAAGTTACACTAAATTGAAAAATACTTATAACAAGGAATCCATATGACGGCGGTAATGAAAAACAGGGTCTATGTTATCTTTTGTCTGATTACAACAGTATTAATTGGTAAAGTGCAATGACTTTCCAGACACATTGCAGCTGACACACTCACCAACTCCCATGAAAAGATCTGTTGATTGAAGTAGAACTGAATCTGTTCATTTGCAATGTTTATACAAAGCTGCTCAAATGAATTTCGCTTGAAATTTTCAAAGCCAAAAATGTCCAGGATACCAATTCTGTAATCATTATCACTGCAGAAAGGACACACAGAACATAAAACGTAAGTAGAGTATTCAGAGATTAGAGGAGAAAGACTTGTAGGGTGCACATTTATTAACCTTTTCACTTCTGGTAGTGTCTTCATAGATTTTACTCTGGCTGGCACTAGACCATTTTACTCACAGATGGGGGAGCCTCTTGGGAGTGAAAGAGTCAATTCAAAACTGACAACTTGGAAACAGCTGCATCGCTTAGTAGAGGTTGGGTGCTTGGGATATCCAAGGGCTTCCACTTTTGGTAGCCAGCACTTAGATCAAATAATGACCCAGTGGCTCACACAACCCCACAACCCAGCCATGAGCCCCTACGCTGGGAATTTTAAAGAAGCAGGCACCCGTCACGATGAGATATCAGTGGACAGGAGGGGAAAGGGGATGCGAAAACCAAACTCTATGCAACATGCTGGAGGACAGATCTCCTCACGCTTGGAACTACACAACTACTATGCATGCACCTCCAAACCAACTCCTGACACTAGCAACACAGGCACTCTTTGTTGTTGACTCCTTTAAATTGCATTTAAATGCAAGAACTAATTTCCTAACTGCAAAAAATTGGCTTTCAATTTAAAGCATGAATGGAACAAGAGGGGGCCTCTTTGAATGAGATTATCTATAATCATAGTTAACTGGGAGATTATCTCTTGGCCAGTGGGTGATTGCCTAGCGCATGCACGTGAGTCATCGCTGCAGAGGTTTGCCCTTGCGTTGATTCATTGTTGCGGAGGTTTACCCCCATGGCTTGCTTTGAGTAGCCTTCCCATTTTTTGCCATCTCTTTGCCCCCTCCCACCCCCATCATGATTTTGTGATTGAACCTGCTGTCAGGTAAGTTTTCCTTATGTTCATTATTCTCCACTGAGAAATCAGTGTGACGGGTGCCAGGGGGAGGTGACCCATGGAAGGTTGGGTTACTCCCCTTCATTTGCATTTTGCCCACAATCATTTGCCTATTGCCTGCTTTGCTCTCAATTGGCACCTACCCTCTGCTCAATATTGCTTATTGACGAGTTAACTTAGAAATATCAACAAACATACACAGTCAAACGGCCACGGTTAGTCCTTAGTAATGCATTAATCCGGTAAACAATCCAACTGAACAATTTGCCGTAGAGTGCCTACAAAACAGAGTAATTCTTTGTAAGTTGAGTCAATGTAATATGATCCTTTTAATATGAAATGAGAAATAGGAGCCCACATAAAGTTAGTTATGATCTTGCATCAAGTAAACACTATGGGCCGAGTTGTTTGAAGAAAAGTTAGCATTAATCTGTGTAGCCACGATTCACAAGTCTTTTGTTTTTTACTAGCATTTTTTCGTATTGTTCGTAATTAGTCTTCCTGTTGTTTCCTTAGTTTTTCGTTCGTTTTTGTTTCTAATTAGTTTCATTTGTTTCTATGCATTATTCAACTGGTAGTATTTCATATGTTTCTTCACTTGTTTTGTGTAATTTTGGTATAAAAGTGTCGTTGCGTATGTTGTAATCAGTCGTTGTAAAACGGGAGTGCCGCACAGATCTTGTAAGTGTTGTAATTTTTCCATCTTCAGTTTCGTTTTTTTAGTTCCTGTACTTTTCTTGTGTTCTTATGTAGCTCTACAGTATCTGTATTTTTTATTTCAGTAAATCGTTAAAGTGTTAAAGACAATTTAAAGGTGTGCAAGGAGTATATTACAATCCGGGTTAAATACCCTGACAACCTAATGGTTTTAATCAGACTTAACCCATTGCTAGCGCTAACACTGCTTTGAACAACCCAGCCCTAGCCCAAAAAGGGAAGAATGCTAGAGGTCAGGCAAGCGATTCTCTTCTGAAATGTTGTGTACATGTTACCCCACAAATACCCACCCCTCCATGCCTCACAAGTCCCCTACCCTCCTCCACTCCCACAAAACACACACCCTTATAAATTAAGCCACACACCTTCGCCATTCCATCGCGGTAATCAACAGCTTGATCAACAGAGTTGTTCCGCACTATGGTTTCCCCTAGAATTAAAGCAAATATATATTTTTTTTATTACAAGTACCAATATGATTGCACTTAAAGCAGTAATTAGTTACAACAAATGTCTAACAAACCTCCTTTGATATTATTGTCCATACCTCTTGTTACATTGCTGTTTGTTGTTAGTGCATCTCTGAGTTCCACTGCATTAATTCCCAAAAGTGATGACACTGACACAAAAATGCAATGGTCAGTCATTTTGAAATAATTACTGTGAACAAATATCAGTTTCTTTGGGGTCTGGTATTTGTCAGGAGAGAGAAATCTTTGTTACTGCTTTTCCTATTCCTCTTGTTGTTATGGTTGTCGTTCATGTTGTTGTTGTTTTACAATTTATAATTGAAGTAAGACCACAGGTTGTCTGATTGGTCACTTAAATTTTACCAATACCATCATTGATAAGTGGTCAGTTAAATGTTAGCTATTTGCTCATGGGTGGACACTGCTGATTAAAGATGAGATGACACGACTTTGTGTGCTTATGTTCATGAAGTGAAATTCATCAATCATATGTCTTGGTCATATAGCAGCTCTTCTTTCATGTTCAGCAACCTCCAGCATGCAAGTTAGATAGAGGCAAGCTTAGCCATTTACTATAAATTAATTAGCTTCCACCAATATCATGAGTGTCTGACAACAGAGCTATATGTAGGCTCCAAAACAAGCGCACCCTCTTGATATGTAGTTACATGTATTAATATTGCTATAGGCAGCAGGACCTTACAATTTCTTTATTGGTGTGTCCAAGACACCAGGGAAAATTAACAATGATCAAAAGCCAAGAAATAGAAAGACTGGAAGTCAAGGCTAGACATAACAAAGGGTTGATGGTGTAGTTCACACTTGTTGCCTGTGAAGCCAAATTTCCCACTGTTCAGTAGGCACACAGAACCCAGTTAACAAAATCAACAAAATATTAATCATATTAATCATAAATATTAATTAATTAAGCCAACTCACTATAAGAAACCCAGTCAGGCAGTGAACAGTGAACCTTTAAAACTTCCTGAACCTTTGTACTTTGGTTAAATTTCAGTTAGTAAAAAGGTCTCTTTCTGGTGGTGAAATTATCCAGCATCCTTGCATGTTCCCACCTGTTTTGACTCAACAACAACAGTTTACACAAACCTATTAGAAGAACCTGTGGATTGCTGACCATACTCTTGTCGCTCAAATGTGAAACTGACTCATCTTCAGTGAAATGAATGTCACCAAGGTGGATCACAGCAGCAAGGATTGAGAACAGCTGAGATACCTCCTGTCAATTGAAACACATTGATGTTTGTGAAGCAGTTTTAGGAAATTTCTATCATACATAACTACTGCTGGTAGCATTGTCACAGTGAAGAGTTTTCTAACAGAGAACTGGTGATTAACAACCAGTGATAGTTCACAGAGAACATCAAAATCTATAGACAGAAAGAACATCAGTATGTTATATGTTAACTCTACGCCGCCTAGATTAGCTATGCTATTTGCAGTGTACAGTTACCTCTCATCAGTTTACTCAAAACAAATAAAGAGTGTAGAGTGTGTGTAAAGTGTGTAACATCTACAAAAATTTAACTCTTAAAATTTGGCTTGAGCTTAAAATTTGGCTTGTAGCCTCTTTTGTTCTTACCACAGTTTAATGTTAACCGTGAGTTTGGTTCTAACCTCATGACTGAAACCAATAATATCCAGACATCTTTGAACTTCTTCAAACTTGCGTCTGTTGCCCAATGTACAAACCAAGTCTTGCAAGTTCCTTCCACCTGTCTGTAGGTAGCTTAAAAACAGGAAAGGAAGTGCTATCAACAATTAGACATCTGGGCAGAGTTGTTCAAAGCAGGGTTAGTACTAAACCAGATTCACAGGATCTTCCACTATTAACAGCCAGATCCTAAATGGAAACTGCTGGCAAAACTTCGCAACCCAGCCATGAGCCCCTACGCAGCATGGAAGACAGGCGGACATCAGACTGGTAAACAGTGGAAAGTGAGGGAGGGAGGGAGAGAGAGAAGGAGGGAAAAAAAGAGAAAAAGTCTCTCTCTTCCTGCCATAATGCAACAAATCCACCCTTCAAACAGTGAGCATGAGGAATCACGATGCATGGGCCAATGTAACAAAACAATGCCTCACCACTTTTTCCACCAAGCCCTAATGCATGTCTATCTGGCTACATTTTACATTGCTTAAATGACCAATACTTACTTATGAACTGAATATAACTTGAAAGAATATTTCTCCAGTTTCTTGTTGTAAGCCAAACCAGCAATCATGTAATAAAATATGTGGAAATTCCTTTCTCCTCTGGTGATGCAGAAAAAAAAATCATAATGAATTATAAAAACAAAGCTAATGAACTGATGCACATTGTTAATTAATGTTGACAACATACAACTGTAAATTATTCTGGGCCTGTTACAACCAAACAGTTTAATCCACATTATGACATACAGAGTACACAGAGATCACAGAAATTAATTGGGTACACAATAGTTTGGGGCATTAGTGGACTAACTTCTTTTCTTAATCATATTCATGACAAGTTGAACATCTGCATATCTTTCCCATTAAGCTTGATCCTTTTCCTGTCTTCTTTGAAATATTAAACAATACAGGTTTGTCTACTTTTTTCAGAATATCAATCTTCCATGAACAAATAACAATGTGTAATAGAACTTACTGAGACTGTGAAACAACTCTGGATTTCTCCAGTAAGTATTCTGATAGTATTCCTTCAACAAAGCAAAAAAACTACTGTACTGTACTGTATGTACCAAGAGTGATTTTACAACTGACTGACTTCCTGCTGACTGGTTGACTGGCAGCTGAATTGACTGACAGACTGAGGTTGACTGACAGACTGAGGTTGACTGACAGACTGAGGTTGACTGACAGACTGAGGTTGACTGACAGACTGAGGTTGACTGAGTGTCTGGGTGATTATGAATGAACAACTGAATAAAGAAATAGCTGGCTAGCTGGTTTGCTGACTCACCTACTTACTACTGACAATACAAAAGGTGAAACCAGTTACTGTAATAAGCTGGCAGACCCACATTTTCATCTCAACCAGTCAGCTTCAACAGTCATCCTTACCTCCTGTGAGGGCACCATTTGGTGTGAAATGAAGTTCTAAATATTTTCCAAATCTGCTGGAATTGTCATTAATTACTGTCTGAGCATTTCCAAGTGCTTCCATTAGAGGATTGACCTGTCCATCAAACAACAATCAAAAGTAAACAAATATTACACTAATAGGAAATTAAAGTAGTCTAGTTGGTTCTTCGATTATATGGGCAGAATAACATAGCAGAAAGAGAAAAACACATCACCTTCCAAAATAAAGACTACTACCAAATGGAAACCTTCGATTAACAAGGGAGTTGCTCAATAGCACTTTCATGAAACAAGTTAAATAATCAATAAGTGCTACTGTGAGATCTGCAACTTTTAATTAAGTCTGCTTGTTAATTAACTAACCCATGAAATTCCAAAAATGGTACTGAATACAAACATGAAGTTCCACAGAGTTGCCATAAAAGGCTCTTTCCTCTGGTACTTTTCAGCTTTTATTATCTAAGAAATGGTTATTTTCAAGAATTTTGGGAGTTAGACTTTCTTCACTTGTATCTCCACAATTCATAATATGAGCTTTTTTGAAACCAACTTGTTTTACATCTTTTTACCTGGAGAATCTTCTCCTCTAAAGTTCTGTTTCCCGCCTGTAGGAAGAGAAAATAAATGTAGAGGTAAAATTAGTTCAACTAGTTTGATTTTTACATTTCTGTGTCCAGTGTTCACTATAAAATAATTATCATTGACGAGACACAAAGAAATTAAAAATCAATGTAGGTTGAAATAATTTTTAGCGGAGAATCCCTTCTAGGGACAACATACACTGAATTACAAAAGAATCTTTTCAAGTCGTTCAAATGCCATCAGTGCCATCAAGAAAAATCACTCTAAGGACCAACATTATTTTATGGGATGGTTTCTGCATGAGCAGATACATGTGACTTCCACTGTACCATAGGTTTCTTTTCACAAGGAGACTCTCCTTCTGCAGTCAAGAAAAATATCATAATTGCTCAAGTCTGGGAAAATTCTTCCAGTAAGAATTGGTATGTTTTTTGCCATAATATTGGTCGACTTCCAGCTGTAAAAAAGGAAAAAACCGAACGCGATAATCTGCCTTTTTTCAGTCCAAAGCCTTTGATCTTCACTAGCGAAGTTATTTTGCCCACAGCTCCCGTTCTGAATGCGCTTTCGAGCCGGTGCTTTTCCTGCCTCTAACGCTTCCAATAATTAAATACAGGAATTGCACCGGAAAGAATACTCGACGTTGGTGTCGATTACATGGTCATATTATGAGATACCGCTGTTTAGAAGCCTTGCACATTCACTCAAAATAGCAAGAGCAGGAAATACAGAGGTAAGACTAAGACTGGAATGTCCTTAATTTAATTTTGTTATTAATTTGATATTTGTGTGATAAACTCTGATTGTAATTTATTACAAGACTTCAAAGTTATCTATCTTGTGGTATGAAGATGAAAATGTTTAATTTAATTTCCTCAGTGCTTCATATTATACCATCTTACAGGGTCAGTGGAGATTCTAGGTGTTGTGGGTTTTCAAGTTAAGCAAAATTATTTTCCAAGGAAAGTTTGAACCTAAAAACTGGATTCTGGAGGGGAGGGGGGTGGTGAGCAAAGCGTGCCCGTGCGTTCACCTTTTTCCCTGTTTTCCCATGGAGAGTCACATATTGTTTCTAGCATGGGTCCAAAGCAATATTAAGACTAACTCTGTGGTTTCCAGTTTTCTGGAAGAGTGGGTTTGCACAGGTGGCACAACTCCAACAGTCTGATGACAGCATGGAAAGAAAGTCTACCTGTGTACTCATTTTGTTACAGTGTAATATTTTTTATATAAACTGGTGGGTAGCACACCTCAAACAGTTCAATCTACCATGAAAAGTGGGTCTCACCATATGGTCAATTTGTTAAAGCATATAATTATGTAATGTTTTCCATCTGAGCTGGTGGGTGGCACTTCTCAAACAGTTTGATGTAACATGTAAAGTAGGTCTAATTGTGCAGCCATTTTGTCACAGCATACACAGTATTTTCCATCTGAACTGGTGGGTAGCTTTCTCCTTTATGAGTGTTTTAAAAAGAGTGGATGGCTTGTTTCGGAAATTCCCTCCTTTGCATTTAAGTCCCCTATGTCACTGATCCAAAAATGTGAATTACACTGTATTGTAACTGAAGTAATCTAATTTGGCATCTCACCATGTACACGTAATTACCTTTCCAAGTTCAGCTAAATGACGCACTAAGTAATCTGCTGACACTGTTTTCCCGGCTCCACTCTCTCCACTGATTAAACAACACTAAAGATTTGGGCAAACAATTAAGACACAGTATATTACCTTCCCTCTTATTGTAAAACAAAGCTGATGTTTCTGTGATGTTCTGAAGAGTTTGCCTGAATGTTCTTATCTAATGTAGCAAATGTAAGTTGCTAAAAATAGCATAAGAAAACATCAAACTCCAGAAGCAGTTTCAGCGAGACAGTTTTCTTAGGTCTCTTTTTGTTGTTGTTTATTGTGCAGTTTTCTGCTATAAGTCATTAGTTCAGTTCAAATAAGAGTTCAAGTTCAGTTTACAATTCAATTTTAGTGTTAATGGTCAATAGCATGTGAGAACACAGATTCAGAGAGGAAGCCAGAACTGGAAGACGGAAGTCAACACTAAAACAAATTGGACTTTCTCTAGTACTGGAGCGCTGGAAAAATTGCGGTTGTTTCACACAATTTAGTATCAAAATTCGTTACCTGTGGATTCTTATTGTGAACCATTGCCTGATGAGTCATGTCGGCTATCATGTAAATGTGAGGTGGCAAAGCACTCTTCTGAGAATTTCTGTACCTATTTGCTTGCTGCAAAAGAAGTAAAACAAATAGAAAAGAAAGGAAGCAATTGGTGAAAGAAAGGAGAGAAATTAAGGGAAAACAAAGAAAGAACAAATTGACAAACAAACAAAGGAACAAAAGAACAAGGGAACGAAGCAAGTCGATGATGACCTAGACATGACTTTATTAGGAATTTGAATTACATGCAGATATATTTAAGTTCACTTCAATGAATGCTATACAGAATGTCATTTAATTCACAACTTCATTTGAAGAGCAGAGATTTCATTAAGGGCCAGGCAATGGGGAAAATGACCAGCCATAAAAGTGAATATTTTGCAATTGAAATCACTGCTTTGTTGTTTATTCATCTGTTTGCCCTTTGTTTTCAAGACATCAGTCACGCAAATGACTACTTTTTCCTAGTAAGCCAGTCTTTAAAACCTCTTGTTGAATGACAATCAAAACAAAAGTAACCTTTTGTTTCTGTGAACAATGAAAAGTAGTTTTTTGCATGGCTAATTTCTTGAAATAAAAGTGCAAATGAACAAAAACAACAACAACAACAGAGCAATGATTTCTAGGGGGACTGAAGGCCACATGCAAAATTAATGTTAGCCAGTTATGGGCAATTTTGTTTTCAAGAGATTTACTAGTAACTGTAGGCCCTGCACAGCCAACAATTTTAAAACTTACATCAGGACCATACAAATTTAAATTCTTCAGTGGATTGATGGCAATCAGGATATCCCCAATGTATGTGTAGATTTGGTCATTTAGATATCTCCCAAGCAGATGACTCAAAATAATGTCCTGTTAACAAAAACCAACACAAGATTAAAAGTCTATACATCCAATGTTTCAGCTTTGACAAATAATGCAACTTTCTGCCTTGGTACAGTTTTGACTAACAAACTAAACTAAATAACTAATTCAAGCAAACTTGAACAAAACATTTTTGACTAATGTGTGAAAATAATCTCAGAGAAAAACCTGTGTTTTGCTTACCTCTGTTAGACTTCCAAGCTCTGCCAAATTGTCCACTTTGAGCATCTGATTGTCATAATGGACTGGTCTTTTGTTCTGCACAGTTGAACCACTATGAGAAATTTAAATTGTATATGAGAAAAACAGTCAGATTACTTCAAACAAACATTCACTGCCAAATGTCAACTTGCACAGCACAAAAAAGCACATCAGGAAATTACTGCTTGGTAGATAATTTCGATTTCCATATGCAATCTTCAAAATATTTCATTAACAGACTTATTCTCCAAGAGAAAGTTATTAGGTTAATGGACCTCCTGATAATCTGAGTAAACTCTTTATCTCTATTTGAAGTACTCAGGCTTGTCAGCCCCCCCCCCCCCCCAAAAAAAAAAACCCAATAAAGAAAAGGTACTGTAACAATACTCCCTTCAGGTGAGTTGCAAGGTGTACACAGGTTCTCATGACCCCCAAAGACTTACTGTACTTCCTGCTTCGTGCTCGCAAAGTACTTTTTTGTTGCCAAAAAAAAAATGTCTCTACACAACTTAAATAGTAAAATGCCCACATGGTGCTCCTTGATTTATTTAATGCTTATACCATGAATATAGACGTCTGAGCCGCAAATACCTTCAGCTATTCTGGACGGGTCAGTAAGAGTAAGACATACCAAAGATATACAAAAATCCATATTGAAAACAAAAACAAAACAAGACAAGCATAATCATAATCATAATCAGTCTGAATACTACATACTGAATTGATATTCCTGCAGGTGTCCATTGATTCTCAATTAACAATCAAGGTTAGGGAGTGTTTACATGTAAAATCACATCCCGGTATGAATTTCATCCCAGCATAAAGGGTTGTCGACATGATCTTGGTACGACTACTCATTCCGGGATAAGTTCGTCCCAGTGGTCTCCTATCACTCTCTATTCATTTGCATGATACCAGTGCAAAATGTCATGCCAGTACAAGTCTGACACTGGTGTGAAAAGTTCATACTGGTAAGGAGACAAAAGCAGATGAATGGTATTTTCTGATACCGGTATGAAAAGTTCATTAATGACTGGATGCGCAATCAATGATTACAAACACAAGTTGGGCGTAATTAATTTGGAGCAGCGATTGTACTGGCAAGGATCGGATACAACCACTGACCATCTAAACCACCGGATGAGGGGCCTCGACACATGGCGCCATGCCGAGGGGGTGCCTCATGACTGTATTGCAAGGCGGGCATAGCTGCTGGCATAATGCCCTGGGGACAAGTTAACCCAGTCCAGTAGAGAACAAAAAAAGTCAGACCGTTAAGAGTCACATGGCAAAAGGGGTTAGGAGCCTAATAGGGAAATCACGTGGTAGAGGCTGAGTCACCCCCAGAGTCCAACCAGTGTTAACTTCTATTTTATTCTAAAACGTCAATAAAAATGAATACAGAATGATAACAGAGTATTGGGATAAACTTGTACCGGAATGAAAGCTGCATGAGAAATATTTATTTTGACATATTGTTTTGATCCCGAAATGAAGGTTTCAGGTTGATCATTGGCTTTGAGAGTGCTTCTAATTATATGTATTAGAAAGTTACCTATGTTTTTGTTGCATTTGAATGAAACAAGTAGTAGTTGTGAGAAAATGTTGTGGTAGTTTTGGATCATTCTGCAGCAATTTGAAGTTTTTAAAGGTGACACTTTTGACCGTGTGATTATGTGGTTGGAATGTAAGGGTCAATGGAATTCTATCGTTCTTTTCCGTTTTTGACATTTGTTTGCTGAGGTCATTACAATCTGATGATTCTCATAAAGTTGCATGAAAACGGTGGTCAATTCACTTCTATCAAGTTGTTTGATAAGACCAAATTTCCCCCTGATTCTAAATTACTGGTATATATGTCTGCTTTGTCTCCTTGCCCTCCTCTGTCTTTGATAGTTATTGCACATTATTAATTAATGACTTTAAACTAAAATAAATATTGCATAAAATGTATCTTTGACAAACCTTGCTGATGTCTCTATTTCTTTTTCATGGTCTGCCTCGTCTGTTATTCCATCTCGTCCTTGGTATTGTTTGTCCATTAAATTCATCAATTTTCGACGAAGCTGCAACATTTTTAAATTAAGTCTGACAATAACTAATTTTTGTGTCCACCATAGACTGTTTGAACTACTGGTAATCACTCAACATGATGAATAATGGTTAAAAACTTTCAACAAAAACACCAGCTATCAAATGTGTTGAGGTCAGGTTGGTCAATTGCCAAAAACAAATTCAAAAGCAGATTTTCAGAAAAACTGTCTCAAGGAGAACAAATCCACTTTCAATTTTCTGCCAAAGTTAACATTGCTTTACAACTACATATCAACAGACAATATTATTTTCATTGAAGCTGATTATGAATCTTATTCAATATTAATGAAATACTGACATCACTGTCTCTGTAGGAGAGCTATTGAAGCTCAACAGTAATAATTATAATGCAGCCTGTAAATAATATACAGTAATACATTTAAGTTAGAATGCTGATAGATAAAGGTAGAAATAAACAAAGGAGACACAATCACTTAACAACAAAGAATTTTAGTCAACTGCTCACAACTAATGTTTGAACCTGCTCAATAACCTTGAATATGACTCAAAAAAATATAAGGCAAAGAAAACTAATTGACAAGGAGGAAATTCTTTAAACGACTATAAAAACAACAATACATGTAGCTATCCAAATAGAAATGTTTCTGCTCAGCTGAGTTCAGTACTTTTGAAACAAGCTCACCAGTAATGCATCCAGTTTACAAAGTCACTTATTTGAGAAGTCTACTCTGATTTTTCATAAAATTATATTTTTACCACATTTTGCCTGTACATCCAATATTATTGATGAGAAAACCATTTTTTTGCTCAGGGGTCTCGCAATAAATCAATACCATTTACTTACAACTTCTCTTTTTCCCTCCACCCAGCGAACAAACACATGGTTCAACATTTCACTTGCATGGGGTCTTGTCTCAAAGTCTTTAACAAGGCATCTAAAAACAATACAATGGAAATACCATTATTTAAGACAACAGTTACATTAATTTTTTAACAGTTACATCTTACATTGATTTTCTGAAGATACTGTGAGTAATGTAAGCCTGTAGCACCAATTTAAATCATAATGCCACACATGTTTTGTGTTTCACTGGACAAGGAAATCGATACATAATTTACACGTAATCAGAAGGATCAGCATGTAAGTGCACCAGACTGGTTTAACTGATGCTTATGGCATGGTTTCATTCTTTTGAGCAATCTTTTCTAGGTCCAGCTTTCAGCCCCTTACTGTACCCTTTAAGTACGACTAGTGTGTTGTAGCCATTAACTGTCATAAAATTGTGTTGGACCAGTATGCAGCCATTACAGCGGCTCTTTGGGTTCGGTTCAGAAAATAAATGAAACCAAGTAAACACAATACAGAAGCAATGATCCCCAATTCCCCAAACCTTGAAACAACAGAGCGGCCTACTATGCCAATTAATGAAATAAGAGGTTGTAAGCTGCATGGCATTTCTTAATTTGTAAACAAGGTTAAGTGCCCCCATGCTCCACACATATCAGTTACATGTACATTCTGATAATCACAAAACCTCCTTACTTGGCAATAAAATCTCGGTATTCATGAGACCACCTTTCGGGATTCTTCATAGAGGGTGCCTTACTCCTGAAATGAAGGATAAATACAGTCATATATTCAATTGTGCTTGTTACTGTGCACTCATCGGGTTGAGTATAATAAATAAGCTTTAGCTGCCACAATCTTTAGAAGTTTTCAAGATTCTTGACTTGTTTATTATCCTCCTGGGCCCGGTTGTTCGAAAGCAGATTAACACTAACCCTCAATTAAAAATTAACTGATCTTTTAATTTCGCCCACTAAAAACACTAATTCAAAAAGCAGTTTTAGACCGAGGCGGAAGAAAAGTGTAAGTCACAAGTGACGAGCAAAAATCTTTTGGGAAAATCTTTGAATTTGTAAAGAAAGTGGAATCAAAGTTCACTCTAACCCAGGGTTAGCTTAATCGGGCTTTGAACAACTGGGGCCTGATCTATTACCTGGGAATTTTAAACAGAGCTCTCATGGGATGTTGATCTGAAAGTGGTGTAACACCATCTGCAAGTTCAATTGCTGTGATTCCCAGTGACCAGACATCACAACGTACATCATAACTATAGTCCAGCTGTTGTTCACATGCTATCACTTCTGGTGCCATCCAAAATGGGGTCCCAACTGATGAATTCCTTCTCATCAAAATGTTGGACAATTCTGCTGACACACCTATAAACACACCCAGCAAAAAAAATTACCTAGTTTAAAAAACTTTACCAAGTCTAAACCACGACACATACACAAGTTGGGATCTGGCAGCCTTTATTACAATTACTCTAAATGTAATTCGGTAGATATAGTATTAAATAATTTCCACGTTACATTAAGATTATCAACAAGTTGTAATCAATAGCCCAAACCCAATGGTAGTGGAAAGTGAGTGAGTTAACTAGTGTTTGTGAGAATAGCTTTGGAAAGCATGTCAGCAGACCACAGTCGAATAGTAAGTGGCATTGTGAGGTACATGTAAATTAGTAAATTAGTAGTGTCAGAGCACCAATACCCGAGCGCCTTGATGAGTTCCAGAGGTATCCCTGATAGGTATGCAAAAGACGGACCACCTCGACGGAAGGAGTGCCCTGCATATGACCGAGGGTCGAGGCCCATGATTGTGAAAAGATCCCACAGTTTGGAAAGGAACATGTGATATGTGAAGACGTGAGCCGTGGATGATGGGGAGTCCATGCAGACAAAGGCTTGGCTGTTAATGGCAGCAGTATTAGTAAAATGAAAGGCATGCATGATAGCGATAGTGAGGCATAGCTTGTTCCCGGGGATGTAGGGGAGTGGGATATCAACGACCCTTTCTCTGAACTGGATAGTTTGGCTCCAGCGAATGGTGATGAGTGTAAACCCAGGGAAAAAACCAGAAATCGCTTTTGGTGAGCTGCTTGGACCATACAATGCAACAAGGCATATTGCCCAAAAGGAGGAGTCAAGAAATACTAGTGAAATTTAGGGTAGCGTGCAAGCACAAAAGGATGGAAGGGGTGAGAGGTAATTTTTTATTTGGGGGTGTGCCTTTGGCACAGTTTATAACCGCAGGTAACAAGTTTAGTGGCCAGTTGTTGAGTAGAGGATTCGGCAACCAAATTCCTTGTGTAATATACCACTAATATTCAGACAACTGCTGATAGACAAAGGTTTGAGTGATCTGGCTAAGAACACGGCATATTGCAGTGTGACGGGTGAACTGGAACTGGAGTGTAGCCCATGTAGGCACAGAAGCGGAGAAATGCATTGTGGTGAGTTTTGTAGGTAGCTTTGGTGGACTCGGCAAAGAGGAAGGATTGGTACTACTGAATTTCCCGGCTAAGTTGGGTCACAAGGGTCCGGTTGCAAGGATCTGCAAGAGACGAAGTGATGCCTATGAGCTGACATGTAACTTGATAACTGGATGGCATTGGCAAAGGCGGAGGAGAAGTTATCGCAGAGAAAAGAATGAAAGGTAAGTAATCCCGGTGGTTTGCGCATACGTGAAATTGAGTCAGCAAGTGTGTTGTTTGTGACTGGTAAATAAACCCCAGTGATATGAAAGTTGTAAAAAGCTGATAGCCAGAAAAATGCACGCAACTCTTGCAGGATAATAGCGCTAGCTGTTGTTCCTTTGTTCACCATTTGCACTGCCGCTTGATTGTCACTGTGGATGAATTGAAGAAGTGATCCTCACACTTTCTGGACAATTTAAGCAATTGTCTCTTATATGCACTTGAAAAATTCAAGTGACTTCAATGGGATTCGAACCCATGACCTCTGCAATGCCAGTGCAGTGCTCTTACCAACTGAGCTATGAAGCCACACAGTTGAGAGCAGGTCAATTTGTTGGGCTCATGTGTGTTTTCCCATGAAAGGAATGATGAATTTCATTTTTCATTTTCATTCATCATTCCTTTCACGGGAAAACACGCATGAGCCCAACAAATTGACCTGCTCTCAACCGTGTGGCTTCATAGCTCAGTTGGTAACAGCACTGGCATCGCAGAGGTCGTGGGTTCGAATCCCATTGAAGTCACTTGAATTTTTCAAGTGCATATAAGAGACAATTACTTAAATTGTCCAGAAAGTGTGGGGATCACTTCTCCAATTCATTTCTAACCTGCACTTCACAATCGTTTCAGTCACTGTGGATCACAACACGTTGGTTTGATCACATCTTGCACCATCGCTTAGCCGCTGGTAGTATCGATAAGGTCTTTTTATGGTTAATGTGGAGGCGTGTCCACCTCGGGCTGTCTAGTGCAAAGTTGTGGTAGAACCAGTCCCCCCTAAAGTAACCGCCAGCTGCTACTGGGTACGCATCTGTAGAAAGGTCTATTTTAGGGAATCAAGAAACATTCTCATGCCACTAAAAACGCGAAGAAAATGTACCCACCACGCGAGGTCATCACGGAAGGGTTGGTCAAGCTTGAACTTCCCTGATGGGCTGACAGCGTTTATTACGTCAATGATTCTTCACAGAAAAGTGTGTATGCCATACACCACACAACAAGCTCAATTTAATTTACATGCTAAACGTTGTAGCTGCTTTTTGCTTACCCGTTGTTTGTTTTGAAATCCGAAGACAAGTTCCTGAATCTTGGCTAACTTGTCATCAGCTAAGGTCAGAGTGCACATGATTATATCCAACTGAACGCCAAGAGAGGTTAAGCACTGAGTTGGAGGAACAAGTTTACGATCACTAATCAAAAAGCCAAGGTCTAGAAGCAGCTGTAAGAGAGTGTCACAAGTGAGCTGACACTGTTCACAAGTAGCACCAATGATTAAAAAATCGTCCAGGTAAAGAATGATGTCGGTAAATCCTTGCTTAGCCATCATACGGCACACGGATTGTGTGATGCAGTGGAAAATTTCAGGCAACTCTTTGCTCTGAAAGGTAGGCGGGTATCATAAAAATAGGTGAAGTGCTTATCCCCAGCAAATTGCCATTTGCAGCCGGTCATGTGATGGTTATCGCGATGAATAGGAACCAAGCCATACGCGTGCTTAAGATCAATCTTGGCCACGTAATAATTTGGTCGAAGTAATCTGATGGTGTCATCGAGCGTTTGGAACCTAAAAGATGCAGTTGAGATATATTTGTTGACAGCCTGCCCATGCGGCTGAGAGCAGTCATGAATGAGACAAATTTGATGTGAATTTGGTTTAGGAATAACTCCTAAGGTGCTAATGATACACCGTTAGTTCCGAAAGCCAAAGGTTGCGGTTGAGGGGATTTGTGCTCATAGGGAGTCAGGAGCTGGCCTATGGAGTTTGGGGCCCATCCATTTTGTGAGAGTACCCAGGGTGCAATAAACCACAAGCTTTACTGGCTACTTTCCAGTTACATACATGTACATGTGCAAAATTGCAGTTGTGCAAAGTACAATCTTTTGGCCTGTTAAAATTACGACAAATAACTCTGCCCTCGGACGTGAAAGTTGCAAAGCCCAAGCATGAATAGGATGGATTAGTTTGGGATAGTTTAGGAATGTTAGCCTTGAATATGGGTTCTTATATGACTGTGTGAAGGTTGGGTGAATCAAAACTCCATGATAAAGGAGTAAAGGAGTACCAAACGCCAGTCATATTTAGAGGACAATTCCATGACGTTAACAGTATAAGCAAGGTAATTCTGTATATCTGCTTGGCTAATTAGTTTACTGTCTAAAAGCAGTGTGTAGAAAATATGGGTATTGGCTACCACCCACTGTTGCAGAGTAATATTCTCTAACTACGATTTTATCATGTCCTTGTTTGCCAAGCGTTCCTTCCTCGTTTGAAGGAACAATGTTACCAGCAAACTCTACAATCAATAATGGTTTCTCACCCTTCACCATCCTGCCTCGTTTGAGGAACATTTCTGTGTTCGTAGGCAATGTTTGCCATGCTTGGGGGAGAGATTGCCCGCCTGCTAGACTATCTTGAGCACCCTTCGACAGTTGCTGTGTTGACCATGTGGCACCCTCTTCGCCTTGCATAAGGTCAATGGCTTTCAGTATGTCATCAAGAGGTGTCGTGCCCCCAGTGGCACCATCCAGCTCCAACTTTGCTAATTCCCTTGTGGTGAGGTTCGCAGCACTGCATTCTGCTTGTGATGATTTCCTTTGATGCAGTGCACCAATTGTATGTCTTTTTTGTGCAATCTGAGCACAAAGTCTTTCCTCAGTCTGTTGCCTCCCAAGAGCTTGCTCCTCTAGTTCCAGAGACTTACGTTCCTCTGTGAGCGCTGCCACTACTTCCTCCTCTTTTT
Source organism: Astreopora myriophthalma (assembly GCA_014634185.1). Taxonomy (NCBI): domain Eukaryota; kingdom Metazoa; phylum Cnidaria; class Anthozoa; order Scleractinia; family Acroporidae; genus Astreopora; species Astreopora myriophthalma. The sequence continues at coordinate 432,740 of BLFK01000938.1, read as the reverse complement.
GCAGGGATACGCATTTAGCCTCTCTCTTCTGGGAGCACTTATCAAAACCTTCACAAAATAATTTCGAAGGGATGACCCAATGGTGTTCATTGATGGATATTTTGCACCCAGGCCATTTAGCCAATCGCTTGGACTTGATATCCATGTCATGGATGGAATCACTATTGGTGGCCATAATAAGACTAATTTGCAGGTTGAAGAAAAATGAGAGTAGACTAAAAGAGCTAAATAGCTGAACTACAAGCAGCTTGCATTAACGCATATGTACAATGGTAGTTCGGCCTAACTTAGAGCATAATATGTATTAATGACACGGGAAATCTGTGGCATTCATCAATTGGCTAGTGATTGTCTAAATGACATACTTGAAATATTCATGGTAATCTATAGGCCTTAATGCACATACCTAAATTGACTTGGAAGATAAGATAAGCCCACCAGATCCAGCCCCTTGTGTCTGATACGGGTTGTGGTCTAGACTACTATTAAGTTATCAATGTTCATTAAAAATAAAATTAACTGAAATGAAAAATTACCTGCAACATAATATATACTGACTTATGTTTTTTGCACTTAAAGCACAACTTTAATTGAAATTTTAAGTGTAACTGTTATTCCATTGTATCTTGGTATATTATCTTGTAGTATTTTATAGATCAGATTTTCTAAATAACTATATAATTCAACCTTTGGGTTGCAATTTAGTTTTAACAAATCATCTGTCTGTCTGTCTGTCTGTCTGTCTATCTATCTATAACCATGACAGCTATTGATATTACCACTGATGGGAAAATCAACGGCAACAACATACATGGTGTTTGTTTGACTGGTTGATTAATCAATCAATCAATCAATCCATTGATGGACAAAGTGTTAATTCACTGATTTCACACCTTGGCTGATAATGTTGTCCTGTCCATCGATCTGACTAATAGGTTTCCTGCCAGACTGACTGCAAAGTCTTAATTCTTAGAGTATGACTAGTAGTACTAACCAAAGTCAATCAATCTGATCTCTGCACCATTTGTTAACATGACATTAGGACCCTTTACGTCTCTGTGCATTACATTATGCCTGTGAAGATGCTCAATACCCTGAAAATAAAGGAAAACATTAAGCAATCATGTTTTTAAAATT
>BLFK01000938.1:412474-431574 GCA_014634185.1 Astreopora myriophthalma | reverse complement strand
CCCCCCCCCCCCCACGCACCAAAGTACAAAGTAACCCCCTTCATCAAATTTCACATTTACACGTAGACGTATACTGAAGTAAAATAGAAAAGTTAGGTATACTAAATAAACTCCTGAGAAGAGCAACAATTTTCAACAAAAGCTCTGCAGTGTCACTATTAAAATAAGGTCTGTCAATTTCAATACTGTTAGGTACAACGACTGTTATTGTGTTTGCAGCTGCTGCAAATTATACCATTAACTGCTGTTCTTACATATAATATTACTTACCCTATGAAAGGCCACATTGGCTGGCAGCATTGGCCAGCAATAACAGATGTTGCAAAAGCATCTGTATCTACAAACAATAATCTCTGACAACTGAATTGTGTAGTGAAAGAACCAGCTAGCCAACTCTTTAGAAGACATTGCATCTTTTTGCAAAAAGGTGGTCAATTTCTTGCCAAACTATTTTCTCTAAAATTATGTACAGATCTGTATTAAATTAGAACAATGATTTGAAAATAAAAAAAATTCCCCCGTTTTTGTAACCTCCTGCATCCAGTTTATATTTCTGCCTATAATTATCTTAGGATAGGTAATCCCATGATTTGAGCGCTGTTTATGGTGCGAAAATTTGGCTGCAGTTTCACTTTCATGACAAAAAAAATCTACTTATCAGGTTTTTCCATGACTTTCTTAAACTGGAAATGAACATGCACCTGCACTATTTACCTTTAATGTCTCATAGAGAATGTAAGAAATCAGGTCCTCGTCTAGATATTTCCCCTTCTTACGGAGGCTCTTAACAAGATTTGTCACTGATCCACCACGGCAGAGCTAAGGGTAATTAATGAATTAAAATAAGAAGTCAAGTCAAGTCATTCACTTGACTTTGAATGTGTTTCAGTGTCATCAACAACACAGTTGTTCTGGCCCCAGTTGTTCAAAAGGTGGATAACGCTATCCACCGGATAAATCATTGTCCAGCGGATAACAGATAGCAAAACCAATTGCGTTATCCAGTGGATAGCGCTATCCACCCTTCGAACCACTGGGACCAGGATGACAGCCACCCAGACAATCATACCTCATCTTAAGATAGATAATATTATATTATCTATGTACTGCATCTTCTTTCCAACTTAGTGACTTTCCCAATGCAATAAAGTGCAGTTTTAAGATCAGAAAAATAAGTGTAACAAAGGGTCGCAATAACCTGACAGGGCATACTCCCAAATATTTAAGGTAACACAGGTATGTGCAGATTCTCTTGTTTCACTGCAATGGGACAGATTATAGAAATCAGGGAGCTTTGGTCAAGAATATGATACTATCATTTATTGCCAAAATATTTGGTGGTACATCATGAAGAAAGTAATCTTGAAATAGGAACTAAAAAAAGGGAAGTTTGTAATTAAGTGCAGATTTTGAAATTCACAGCTAAACATAAATTATCTTGCACTGACAGGGCTTCAGAGACCCACAACAATCAAACCATGTATTTCAACCCCTAACCCCACTTCTAACTTCCCACAAATATTTTAGTTTCAGTCAGTTTATTCTACGACACAAATACAAGGAAGGAATAATAATAATAACAATAATAATAATAATAATAATAATAATAATGAAAATGATTGATAACTGAAAATGAAAATGATTGATAACTGAAAATGTAAAGGTGATGAAAGAGCCTTAAAAAGAACCCTGTGAGGCTTATAAAAATAAGTCTTCCTCGTTACAAAGCCAAGGTGACATTAATTTGCAATGATGTGCTGGGATCTCAATGATTGCTAACAAATTAAATTCAGAAAAGACAGGTGATTAATGGTAGAAACTTAAGACAGAAAATTTCAATCAAAAGGGAGTTTATTAACAATAGAAATTTTCAACTCAAACTGCAATTAAAACACAAATTTATGACAAATTAATACTTCATTCCAGGCGAGTTTTGCATAATTAGAAGCCTGATTATATTTCTCACTGTGAGCCGGTATGGGATAAAATTAATCATCTCAAAATTTATATATTCGTGCCAGTGGAAACCACCGCAAACAATCAAACAAACAACTCTAATTTTCCCCAATGTTTTCGCCATTTATTTCCTAATAATTAAGCTTAATTCATCGTGGAGGAATTTTCCAAAGATTACAGTGACCTACCTCCATAACGAGCCAAAGCTGATCGTGTCTTTTAGTATCTACGTTGATAAAAGCCCCGTGAAAATCAGCTATATTAGGATGCGTAGAATATTTCTTTAAAATTTCCAACTCAGGTAGAACTTCCTCGATCTTCTCATGGATGGAATCGATAACTTTCGCGGCCGCTACTTCGCCCGTAACCTTGTTTCTTGCTTTGTACACTTCACCGTAAGTTCCTTCTCCGATGCTCTCCACTAATTCCCAGCTATCTGGTGCACTAAGTTCTTTGAGGCTGTCAGCTTTCTTGCCCATCATGGCTATGATTATAGAGGAAATTAACAGAAGCTTATAAGCTTATACGGCTGTAGTTGAAAAAGCGGCGCAGTTTGCGTAACTTACCATACAACTGTTCTTCGCGGCGGAAAGAAAACCCAACCATGATAAAAGTGTTTAAAGCAGTAAACGACTTAGAACTTTCGATCTTCGTCAATAAGACTGATTAACAAGCTTGAAGATGCCATATGGTGCACAAATTGTCATAACGCTGCATAATAAGGATCAGCTGTGATGAGTCGCGAGCAGTTCTTGTCGTCAGAATAGTCTCTTATTCTCTTTTTTGTTTTCATGCTTCACTGCCAATAAAATTCGCTTCACTGGCCAATCTCTAAACAATAGAGGAGTCCACTCGATCATGAAATCTTTGAGGATCTTGTAAATCCACTAATTACAGAATACTGCAGATGTCGAATAATGCGTTAGCAGAAATAATGGCATGACACTTGTAAATAAAAGGCACCTGCGGGTCTGGGAACTGGACCCAGTCCTCTCCGCTGGACTTTGGGTGCTTTGATTAGCTTGCACGTAATCTATCAAACAAAACTCCGGTATTCTCTATTTACTAGTAATAGTTTTCACTACATCTGCCCCCGCCTAAGATAATATGGATTCTCTATTTAATATGACCGGAAACGTTTAGTAACTTACGTTATTGAAAGCTAAATTTCTCGTTATGAGCAATTTCTGAATTTTTAGACTTTCCACACTTTTTAAAGTGAACAGCACCGTCTGAGCAACTCCTTATCCTCAGTATACCAAATGAAACAATTTTTCGGTGTCCACATTCTCCGTATAAACACTGAACACATCTTAGGCTAACAAATGTTACATAATGGCGGAAACTGTGGTTAACAGCCGTAATTTTAAGAGCAATTACTGGTTCTCGAATACATTCGCAAGGCTATTACGTAACGTCCTCAAAGATGACGTCAAAAGTCGATATCGGTGCTGAAAAAAATAGCTGTACCAACCCATGGCAAATATATCCTCAGAGAGGTCAGGTAGGTAGGTAGGTTGGTAGATAATACATTATTTAGATTAAAAATAAACACGCTAGCCCCCACAACTGTAACCTGTTAGCTGTTTCCATGGAGGGCGTGTTTATACACTAAGAAAGTTAAAGAAACTAAGACTAATAATACTAAGACTAATATAATACAAGATTAATCTAAAACAGTTTTGCCCAATCTAATAGAACTGTATAAAGATCTATCGAACATAAAAGGCTTATGTTACTAAGAAAATTAGGACTTGACTAATGCATGGAGCTGCAGCTTGGCATGACCCAATTACTTTTCAATGGAACCATAACGAAAAGAAGATTGTAATATTAATCTCAATAACTGTACATGGAATATATATCTGACAATTATTTATGCGGATTGAAATGAAGAGTCTTTTTTTTTTTTTGGAGGCGGGAGCTATTTTAAAAAAATATGTGGACCCTTTACAGTCGATCACTACAGACAGTCATGGACATGCAGCCTTTCTGTCGAGGTGCACATTTTAATTCACATGCACCAGACACGATATTTCTTGCTTATAAAGGGGCTAGGTCACGCAATTTTAGGCAATTTCAGCACTGATCAAATCATGGTCATAGAATTAACTTAAATATCACAATAACGGCTAAAAACTATAGAACAACTCAAAGAAAACACAGGAAATCCAAGAAGGGTCATGGATGGACAAAACTGGAGAGGATTAAAATGGATTGCATTTGGAAAAATTTGAAAAACGTCGGCCCACCTTTTTTCAAATTTGTATCAGTTTGTATCAAAATGTCATTTACACAGCTGGAAAATCATTCTCAGTTGTTATGTGGCCGTGATTTTGCAAATGAAAGACTCTTGTTCTGCCAATTTGACGTTTAGAGCTCATAATCAACAAAATTAAACAAAAATTACCTAAAATAGGGTGACCTAGCCCCATTAAGTGCACTATTAACGATGACGTAAAAAGGGTATAAGAAGGGATGAGCGAAAAATTTGAAAGGCTTCAGGCCTGGTTCACCCTAGAGACATAACGAAGTTAATAAATATATATCTTTTTCCCATCCCTAGTTCTTTAAACGTTCTCACACTAGACAGGACATTACGACATCGAAAAAAAAAAAAAAGCAAAGGAAACCTATTATAGAGCTACTGGAAATCGCATAAGCTTACACCTGCAGGGGGCCGGCGTTTCTCGAAGGTCCCGAAAAAGTTTACGAGCCCATAAAAACAATTTGTAAAGTTGCAATCCACCTATTCTGAAAATCTGGTCTTTTAACGTGGCTTGAACCTAAGAAAAAGCAAACTAATTATTGCAAAGTTTGATAGCTTATGACGTGTTCCTTCTCAAAATTATGGCACCCAAAATAGTCTACAGGATTCTTTGTGAATGGGGTAAAATCTACATCTGGGAAACAGGGACATGAATGCAAGAGAGAATCTAGGAGCACAGCAGCGGGAAAGGACTTGCTGGCACCAAGACCTCCGCCTTTTCCGAGCTCGCCCATGAGACTGGCCACTATCCGCCTTGAAACGAGGTAAAGTTTACTGATCGGGACTTTCACTGGTACACCCCTAGGGTCAATGTACTATTCACATAAAGGCCGAGTTGTTCGAAGCAGGGTTGGCGCTAATCCTGGGTTAAGTGCGATAAAAACTTATTGATTGTCATTGTATTTAACCTGGGTTAGCGCTGATCGACGACCCTGCTACGAGCATATTGAAACTATACTATTGAAACGATGAATGAGGCAGACATACTCGGAAGACTGACAACCAAGCGGTCCTGACAGGAGTCGAACCTATCGCCTTCCGATTATTATTATTATTAGCTCGGGTGCTCTACCCCTGAGATACAGGAGACTCGTCAGAGCGGCTAAGACATTCAACTAGGTTCGGGTGACAAACGTCCTCCACACAGCTAGCACTTGTCAAAATGGTGGCATTCTCACAATGATAGTAGAGAAGATGGTGAATTACTACCATGATGACGAACCACGACGTTTTTATCGACAGTGTGTATATGTATTGACTGGCTTAACGTAGAAATAAAGAAATGTTTCCACAAGTTGAAACAGCTACATGTATAGTGATCTATCCACCGGATAAATTTATCCACTCTGCATGGGGTCTGTTGTTTGCAAAAGAAGTCAAGACACATTATGCAAACTTCTAATCGAAATTGATTCTGAGGATCTCCTTTTGGAATATCACCCGCCCCTTAACGAGCGCGTGGTGGGTTTACTTGATGCGGCCAGCTTCCTCAAGGTCACCCAAAGAATGATTTAGAACGCTCGATTATGTTTTGATGCGGTGAAATTGCTGACCGAAAGACTGATCACAGAGTACTAAAATACACTAAAATTCCAATCTATTCACTTCCGTAACTCTTACTAAAACTATCGCTGTCCTAAAGACTAACACGATTCATGCCTCGATTTCCAAGTCTTGCGAAGCATAAAAAAGGCCTCAAGCAATCTGAAAATAATTCTGTATATTTTTTTGTATGGAGGAAAGACTTTGCAACATATTCAATGACTCTTGTACTAATTCAATGCGTGATCGTTTCAAAATAGCTAGTAACTTGGTAAAAATTCTACTCGACGAGAAAAAAGGGATTGTGATTAGTGTAAGCCAGTTTAGCCATTACACAAGTTCAATTCAGAACATGACTCACGTGTATTTACAGAGTAAGGAAACCTGTCTTACCATAAAATAACTTAACCGCTACTTGTACCTCCATTGAGTTTTCCGTTGGGTCCGTTTGGCATTAGTTGTGTGAAAAATTTTTATTCCTTCTCCCCATTGGGGGCCGAAGTTATTTGCAAGAAATTCTTTATCGACTTATAAACAAAGTCAAACATCTTTAAAATTTATCTCATTGTGAAAAAATATACGCTTGCGCATTGTAAATAATTTATAAGTATATATCTGAGTGTCAGCGATAGTGCATTTGAGAATATCTATTATGCCGATTTTAATAGAGGCAACGAAGTCTAACTCTTAATATTTACAAAACGCTAACGATTCTCTAAAGAACTGCTTAACTTAGCAAGCGAAAAAATGTGTATTTCGTTAATTTATAAGTAATTTAAGAGACAGTAAGCCTATGCGTTATGCCAATTTTATCCAGGAGCTAGCACATCCTACACTTGAATTTCAAAACTTAATATTTAGAACCAACGATTCTTCGCAAAGAACTACTGAAATTAGATAGCGAACAAACTAATAAGTAACCACCTAAAAGTTAGCGACAGTACAAGAAATTATATAGCACATCATGCTGATTTTAAGGGCCAACGTTCTTCTGAATTTAAATTCACAAGTTTAACAATATACAAACCATAAATTATTCTTAATAGAACTACTGCGAAAAAAGGGCCGAGAAAGAAAGTGTACTATAATTAAACTGTTTAAATTAAGGGCAAAACGCTCTTAGGACTCAATCCGTTTTGTACGTAAAATACTTTGCGTAAACATTTCTACTAAGACATGTTTCGTCTTTAACACACAACTGAATAACGTTGCTTACGTTTGCCAGATGGGTCTGGTCCAATATAGCTGAATTTATCTTTATGTCGCGAAGAACGCCTCTTGCTGAAGCGCTTTGGCATAATCAGCAACTTGAAGCGATCATCAACTGAAATGCAAAAAATTACGCGAAATCCTGCTCACACTTTGCTCACACTTAAAGAAACGTGACTTCCTTAATTTGTTGACCCAAATTGTTAAATTTACCCAATATAAGTCATTACGACTTTTCAGTGGTATCTTTCGCTGTAAGCTCGAGAAGATGGTTGAATTCTAGATATGTCTGTTGCCATGCTTGGGACCACAAACGTGAACGTCTCTATAACCTTTGCCTGCATTCTAAAGAAACACTTTATCCCAATCAACTTGCAAACCAATCACCAATTCTAGAGTTCAAAACATCATCCATAATTAATTTAATTCAAATAGAAAGAGGAATAAACCAACTGTGAAATGTCTTCAGTTGTTGGCTACCAGAATTTAATTAAAGAAGCCGGATAAAAATGAACAAAGCAAACATGTATTCCCAATTAAGTCAATGGGTGGCGTTCTTTGCAACCTAGAGTTTTTACACGCTGGATATAGCAGGTCAAATTGTATCAGGATTCTGTTTCAGTTCAAAAACCCCCAATTTTGTTTTTTTGTTGATAAGTGTCTGTGATCGTCTCTGGTTTTAGTTTACAGACCCGCGGCTCTGCACTGTCCGCTTAAGGCCGATTTGTTCCCGCAGCGTTCCCAAATAGATCCATTCCCGACCACTCAGGACGGATCTCATAAGTACTCGATCAGGGTGAAAAAAATCGCTTGTGTTTTCAAGGAAGTGGAATGCCTGAGTTTACTCAGTGCCGGGTTCAACTTAACACACTTCGCAAAACCGCAGTCGGCTCCAAAAGTAGGAATTATTAGAGATCAGTTTAGAGGTACATGCGTTGTTAAGTTAACCTACCGAGTATATAGTTCAGAGGTCAATATACTGTTGTCGTTTTGGTTAAAAAAAAAAGGAAAAACAGCTAGGTCAGGTTTCTAGATTCCTCAGTACGGTACCCCTGTTTCTAGTAATGATTCGAGGCTTGTTAATGCGACCAACTACTTGTTTAAACGTTGACTCGCGTATTTTGTAACGATTTGTTCGTTTCTCAAGAGAATGCACGCTATTTGGTATGGTAACTGTAGAGGTATTTTAAGCGCGTTTGTGTGGTGTCTCTTGGGGCTAGTAGGCGATTTAAGTTTTAGTGAGTTATGCAAGCGCCACTCGAGGCATTTCTGTCAACCTTACATTTATCAGTTATGTATGTATAATAATAATAATAATAATAATAATAATGATAATCAAGGAAAGTTTTACGACCATTTGAAAACAATCCTGACACGTGACGCAGCTAGCGAAAACCCAAAGTTTAAAGATTTCGAGAAAACGGAGAGAAGTAATAATGCGTTGGAATGCGTTGAAAAAAGAGGACTCTGAAGAATTTTGGATTCCAATATGGCAAAATGAACTTGAAGAAGATCAGATAAGACAAGTTGGACGTCAGGAGTACGTGAAGCAATACAGGCGGTCCGACCGGATCAGCAAGAAATGCCATTATCAGTGACGAAGGAGATGGTATGCAGTTGCTTGAGAAAGAAAAACAACTGGTCGTCGCCGGGTCTGGACAAAATTACCAACTTTTGGTTAAAAATTCTATCATACTTACATCGCTCAATAGCTACCGCCATCGCAAGCTTAATTAACAACGAACAGGGTATTGTAATGCCTGACTGGATATCCGAGGAACGTACTGTAATGATACCTAAGAAAGAGAAACTACAAGCGCACAAGAATTTCGACCTATAACGTGTCTCAACACAATGTTCCACCCCCCTCACTTCACTGATCAACAACGAATTCCAAAGTCACCTGACTAAGCATCATCTTATGCAGTTGGATCAACGAGGGGGAGTTAAAGGTTCCATGGGATGTGTGGACAATCTGTTAATGGACAAAGCAATCTTAGAGGACGCTAGTAAAAACAAGAAAAATCTCTCTTGTCTTTGGGTAGATGTGACAAAGCCTTTGACAGCGTGTCCCATTCATGGTTACTTACAGTTCTACGCGACCACGGTATTAACAAAACACTGATGTCTTTTATTGAAGCAATAATTGAAACTTGGAAAACAACTCTGTACGTGCAAGCAACAGAAGAACAAATCACGATTGGTCGAATCAACATCAACCGCGGAATTTTGCAAGGTGATTCTTCCTGTGTCACATTATTCACTCTCTGTCTCAACCCTTTAGCTTGGTACTTGCGATCCACTGAAGGCTATACTCTCTCCCATGACAAGTCCACAAAGATAACACACAGCCTATTCGTAGATGACTTGAAAACCTATCACAAGAACAAAACCAAAGCTGCTACAGTTGGAAGTACTTTAGAAGAAATGTTTATGAGCATTGGTCTACAATGGGGAATTGATAAATGCGCAGCTATCCACATCAAGAGAGGAAAACATGAACAAAGTAACGAGCTTCCTTTAAGCAGTGGACTGGACAACAGGTACCAGTACTTGGAGAAGACGACTACTATAAATTTCTGGGGAAATTTGAGAATGCCACCCAGCTCGTACAAGAACTGCAGGAACTGGCTGGCCGGGAATACCTTAGACGACTATCTGTGATATGGACATCGCCCCGCCCCTATCAGTTCCACGAAAGGTCATAGCTACGAATCTGTTTGCAATTCCAGTACTTCTCTATCACATGTGGACAACAGACTGGAACATTCAACACCTACAAGAACTTGACAGAAAGACACGTAAAATAATGAACGAAAACCATTGTAAACGCATTCACGAGTCTAATGCTATGATCTACCTACCTTCTCACAAAGGAGGAAAAGGACTGCAGCAGTTAGAGATTTTGTACAAATCAACAAAGGTTAAAACGGCACACTACCTGACAACTAGCACTGACCCACACGTCCAACTGGTCGCGACTTTCCAGAAGCACAAAGAAACAAAGTCTCTAAGATCAATCATGAAAGATGCGAAGAAGTTTGCAAATCAACTAAACCTAGACGTAGATTACGACATCGCGAAGAAAACAACAACAATTACATCTAACAAAATAAAGGTCAAATTCAAGTTACAAAATGTCAACCAAGAAACATCAAATCTATACTCAAGAGAGGAATAGAGCAGAAGTTTGAGGAAGAGGTAAAGCAACAACCCTGGGTAGGACAGTACATTGTTAACCAATAGCAAGACGAAGACTTGGAGAAGGGAACTTATAACATCAGTAAGATATGGAGGGGCATCCCAGATGTTGTTTATAGTATATATAGTGGTATTCTACAACAGTTGCTAACGACAAAGGTATATCGTAGAAAGAAGTTAAAAGACGGAGAAAGAGACCTGATATGTCGACTATGTCACCAGAGAGAAGAGACAGTACCACACTTGTTATGTAGCTGCTCTGCTATTGCTCAGTCTCTGTACAAGGCAAGACACGATCGCATGTTGCGCCCGGTTTATCATCAGATGCTATCATCGTATGGTTTCGTCACATACCAAGATTCGACGCCGTGGTACAAGCAGCCCCTACCAAAAGACTCTGTGGAAAACGAGAAAGCCAAAATCCTCTGGGATATTCCCATACATCTGGATATATCACCACAAGGCGATGCAAATAAACCTGATATCATGGTCATGGACAGGAAGAAGGAACAATGGATCCTGATTGAAGGAACTGTGTGCAACGTAGGATGTATTGATGAACGATCCTTATAAAAGCAGCACAAATACACAAACCTAACAGCTGGCCTGAGGAGACTTTACCCTAGATTTAGTGTTACTCAAGTGAACATTGAATTTGATTTCCTAGCAGTTTACAATAAACAGCTTGTAATTTACTTGGATGAAATAGGTATAAAGGACAAAAACAGTCTAATTAGACAATGCCAGAAATGGGTAATCTCACAAAACTGCGAGATCGTGAAAGCAGTCTATTCATTTAACTGACTTTCCACACATTGACACTGTCCATCTTAAGTCAAGAATATCGTTTTGAATTGTAAATTCCGCATATTCTTTTTAAAATTTGAACTACTGAAAGTTTAGGAGAAACGAAATAATAATAATAATCAATAAAATATTTGCCTGCAAATAAAATTTCTATGTCTTCTACCCCATGTTCTCTGTCATCTGTATTACGATGGATGAGTAGTACTTGGTCGGATAATAAGGGGGAGGTAATTACAAGCCCCCTCTAGAGTTAGGTTTTGATCACGTGACCAAGTAGACCCATGTGCTTCACGTTTGCTACTTTCGATTGTGGCGTAAAGAAGTTCTTCAACTCCCACCTCCTCCCCAGGTTCCGACCTCGTCCTCTGTTCAGGATATTTTCTTTGTTTGCGTTTCTTCTTGGCCCACACCTCTACTGGGCAAAAGCATTACGTCAGAATCTATCCAAGATTTGTAGCTTCAATAAAAGCGGCTATGATCCTTTTTGTCCACAGCTATATTACTCCAAATTTGGTGTTGTTTCTTGTTGCCCAGTAAACAGAGCTCAAGCAAGGCGGCAGCAGGGGGTTTTTGGTTATGAGGACAGGGGAGAAGGCATAATAATGATATTTTATGCAGGAAAGCTCTCTCACCCGCAGGTGATCTAACGCTCGTTCTACTCTGCATCAGTAAACGATATGCCCGCTCCCATTGCTGTGTTTTGTGATAATTAAAATTAGTTACAAAATATTTATAATCGTTTCAGTATGATTGGAGTATAACGACTATACGTGTCTATAGCTTGTCATAAACATGAACGAGCATAGTTTGTTCCTCTTATGCTTATGTTATGCTTATGTCACAGTGGGAACGGGCGTGAAATGAGCATAAGTACAAGGGCTAAAATTAACAGTAGCTCGTATTCGAGCAGTAGCTCGTCCGCCGTTACAGCGCTTGCGTATGCCTCATTTTCTTGTGCTTGTTTCGCGTGTGGAAACGTCGTAGAGATATGCTTGTGTTTATGCCTATGTCTATGCGCTAGTGAAAACTAGCCTTTATTTCGTGACTTTTACCTGAAAATGCGCCCATGATAAGTAATCTGGCCCACATATACCGTTGCAAGGTGCATTCGATTACATATAAACAGCACTTCAGCCTTTTCTTTTTTGAAGCAAGTCCAAGTGCGAAGTCCTTCTTGTGAAAATTGGTTTTCATTCACGTGTCACTCACAACAATTTTGATCTTAAACTCGCTTTGAAAGGCAGGCTGAGGTGAATTCGGAAATGGCCCTTTGACACTGATGATTTTCCCGAGCGATGTTGATCTACTATGCGGCAAAGATTTGTTACCGAGCAGATAATAATAGTAAATTATTATCAAAATTATTTGCTTATTATTATTAGGCAGTGTTTTTCGTTATTAGCCATTTATTTTACTCATTAGGCAATGATCTTTGTTAGTGGTCCTTTTTTTTTTCATTCTGATGTTCGTGTTTTTATTATTAGGCATCTCTGTTTATTGTTATCCGTTAATTTTATTATTGGGTACGATTTATTTCATTATTAGGCACCAGTTTTTTATCATGAAGCACTGATTTTTAGCGCAACGTTTCAAGGACTGATGCGCTTTGTAGGCACTGACGACCATATGAATTACAAAAATGTATCGCGGCGAAAAAATGTCAGAGCACGAAAACAATAAAACGGCGCAATAACTTCCCGCCTTTAATGAAGCAACTAGTAGTCTTTCTTTCTGGTTTAGCGCTCTATATGGGTAATCTGACTACTTCAACTATTTAGATGTATCCATTGTATCTCCCAAGTGGTACGTACAGGCACAAGGGAAATTGCGCATGTGAACTCTAAACTTGACAGGTTAAAGAAAATAATACCGGTACGTCTGGAAATTTAAGCCTTTAACATGAAGATGACCCCCGAGAGTTTGGCCCGCGGATTGCTTATACCATTCCTGTTTTGGACCCGTTGCAACTTTCGGATACCCACCCCAGGTAAGCAGTAAGGGAGTGAAATGTCGGCCCCTAGACCACATGTGACAGATCCCTTTCGTACTCACAGCTCAGTTCCGATTAACTTAATTATAATATAGATAACATACAATGGGAAGTAGACCTCAATGCCCCTTTTTTGCTCGAACACCAGCATTTGTTCATTTCACAGTTGTTCTCTGTCACTAGAGATTGGTTGGTCAGCCTATTCTGGCCTTAATAGCCAACACACCCCATCTTGAAGAAATGGCCAAAAATTACTACGCAAGGTTCGGTCTCCAAAAATTAATTTGACATCTTTAGTCTTTACTCTTCGTGAGCTGTTCGTAAAAAAAATGTAATGACAGACGATTTCGGAAGTCCATAACGCAGAAGTCTCGATCTCTTTCATTTGGCCTTGGTCATCGGTTTAAGGTATTATCTAAATTCAGAATAGAGGTCCCGCCAAATAACGGCCAATCAGATTGGCCCTGATAACCACAACGCGTCCAATTGATGATTTTCATGTTGACAGTTTTGAGCAGAAAACAGCATTGAAGTTTGTGTCCATTGATGATACCAAGTTCAAAGGAATCTTACCTTCTGTCTCGGTACCTCACACAGTCCTTCTTCCTCCAGTTTGCTTGAGTCAACAGAACTGCTATAAATAGCATGAGAGTAAAATTAAACTGATGTTAAAAAACACTTTTTACCTTGCAACACGGCATGACAGAATAACCATTAAATTTGTGATCTTACAACTACCACATTTCTACCATTTGGGCTAAAACCAACAAGCTTTTGGATCTGATAAGAACTTTTGGCTCTTCGAATCCGGTCGATTTCGGGACAGCTTGGGTTTAACTTAGGTTTCGTTGTGACCGACGTTAGGGCATGCCTCTGTTGCGTGGAATCTATACATAGGAGGAGGCGTGCCCAGTTGCGGGGGAATTGAATTTGCATGCGGTTGCTCCGGGCTCAAATCGCGCTCCGACGACGAAATGGATTTATCTTGGGTGGTCTCTAATTCAATTCCACCATGCTTTGCGAAAAGCCAACTGGTTGCCCAACCTCGTCCCCAGGTCGCTTTTCCCTGGCTTTGGTGCCCCACCCAAAGCCAGGGAAAAGCGCCCTGGGGACGAGGTTGCTGGTTGCCTTCTTCCAGTTGGGTTTCTTAATTATTTTAATTCTTAATTAATTATTTTAACTTCTTAATTATTCTGTTTATTTGAATTGTTACTTTCTATACACGGCCCCACAACTTTGAAGCCTTAAATATCACCGCATACTAAGGTTCTTATATGTATAGGCACCGTTTGGAGGGCATCCGTGCCTTTAATTTGCATTCACGCAAACGACGCCGTCCCGACTAATTCGTAGTCCAAAGAAGGAAGTTGGCTTGAAGATGCGTCATATTTCCTCCATGACCGAAGCGCAGAGAATCACATTCAAAATTTCTGGACGAGTCGCTACGTTCATGGAAATTTTCTGTCAGTCATTGTCTCAGTAGATTAGGGAGTAGATTTTAGCAAGTTTGATTACTCTAAATTGCCATTACAGCTAACAAGATTTGAAAGAATGCTTAACAGTGTGGTCTGGCATCAAATAATTCTAATCCCTCCTCTCTCAAAGATACAGCCAACCAAACTAATTGTAACAAGAGGTACATTAGCAATGATAGTTGTGATAGTCGTTGAGTTACGTTTACGCGGGTCCTGGGACGAGCCAGTTTGCTTTCAGCCTGCCTAGTTTCTTTTCCAGGACCCGGACAGTAAACTGAACAAACTATCCAGTTTTCTCACACTTCGGTGGCGTTTCCTTTGTGTTTGTTTTGTCCATTTCTTGGTTTTCGTTGGCCGTTCGGGACCTTCTGTGTAAGTTAATTTGTATATTATTGTGCCAAGTTTTCATTTAGTCTTTCGTTATTTATTGTATTGTTTATTATTATTTTTTTTTTAGTTTTCACCATTTTTACACAATAAACGTACATATGGTTGACACTTCGCTGAGAACGCGACAATAGTTAATCTGCAAATTAGTTTCTAATGGACTCTTTAAAGTCGGGGACTTATTTAAGTTGTCTTATCTCGAGCCTCATAATACTAATAATATAACTTTATTAGGGATGACAGATAAAGACATCGTCTTTTTTCCAATCTGGCCCTTCTAAGTAAATAGAGCGCTAAATATATTTACAATTATATTTGTACTCAATCAGTTTATTGTTATTATATTTATTTTATTATATTTATTTTAATAAATTATTATATTTATTATTATTATATTTTTTTTAATAAATATAATAACAATAAACTGATTGAGTATAAATTTAAGACTAGGTTATTAAGAATTAAGTTGACAATTAATTAATATAGTCTCTTTATGCTGAGTTCTGTAGCAGTTTCCAATCGCTGTTGAAAAAGGTGCTTGCACTTGGTATTGAAGACTTTTGGTGACGTAATGAGGTGGAGATGACTTGGGATTGAATTCCAAATGGCTGACGCCATATAGGAAAAGCGTCTTTTACCGGCATTAGTCTTTACTTTTGCAAGTGTTAATGACAAGTTTGTCTTGGCTCGAGTGGTATACCGTTGACTTGGCCTTTTAAATAGGTTGGCCATACTATCAGGGAGTAGGTCATTAAGTGATTTAAAGGTCAGATTTAATATGCGTTGGCGAACAATGTCACTAAAAGGACAGATCTTTAACTTTTGGAAGAGTTCCAAAGAACGACAAGAGGTGTTGGCATTAAGGAGGAGTCGTGCTGCACATTTTTGTGCTAGGAGTACTTGTTGTAAGAGTTCAGACAAGTACAAAAAAGTGCAGGCACGACTCCTCCTTAATGCCACACCTCTTGTCGTTCTTTGGAACTCTTCCAAAAGTTAAAGATCTGTCCTTTTAATGACATTGTTCGCCAACGCATATTAAATCTGACCTTTAAATCACTTAATGAACTTTCTGGACTTACTTCACTCTCTCCCATTTGACTGGAAGAAGGCCATGAGCAACAACGCAAGCCGGATAGTTACTCTAACATGACGATATACCTTTCAACTTTGACAAACACCCGAGTACAGCTTTACCCTCCAAGAAGATTTAAAATATTTTAGTTTCAAAAATATCAAAGCCATCAACAGCGCCGATAAGGAAACTTGAATGACAGTGTGTATCGACCGATTAAAATCTCTTTTGATTGGGAGATTTATACAATACAATTCTTTCCTTTAGCGACTTTCTTTCCAACTGAAATAGGAAAGATTAGGTCTCCTCTTTGCACGTTTTGTCAAAGGACTGTGGAAAACATCCCTCACTTGTTTTTTCGATGTTCCTTTGTTGACATGTTTTAGTGTGATATACAACTACGTTTTGGTGATTATGTAATTTCTGAACGGATTTATTGTAGAAAGGGGGAATCCGTGACCCAGTGCAGGTTGTTTACCGCGCACTTACCGAAACAAACCCGGAAATCTCGATTGTGTACGAGGTCATTGGATATTTTCCCAAATTTTTCTGAAAGGGAAAGGTAGTCCAAAATTTCCAACCGGAATTTCCAAGAGGAAAATGCATGTGCCATTTGCTGCTCCACATGGGTTATCTACTGTTTATACAATATGAGCGAATTGTACAAATGGAAGACGTCACTCCCAACTAAATTTCCCATGAAGCCGTTTTTGCTTAACAAACACGGCGACAACCAACCGGTTCCCGCTTGAAAGTAAACAACGGAACTGAGTGTGGTTGTAACCTGCCGCGCTGTAATTTGCGCCCACATGGAAGAAGGCTGACAAAGTCGCTTGCACGGCGGTATGATCGCAAAGCTCGTTTGAGTATATGCATATAGAAAGCGTGTCAATATCAAAGCTACATTATTCGTCCATTGCTGTGTTCGTTCACTCGTTGATTCCATCATTCGTTAAAATTCGGAGATTCACTCAGATAAAAATTTGGAGAGGTAATCTGAGCATTCGAGTATTTCTAAGCACAAAAGATGTTGTGAAAACAGTTAAATCTTCCGCACATTTTTTTGGCGGAATGACATATTTTTCTTTCCGTCAGGGCCCATCTCATGGTTATTTATCAGTTTTAATTCCGAGGTATGGTGCACTTTACTTGCCGGATGTGCAATGTCGCATTGTCTTCCTGATGAAAATGGCCCCAATACGAAAGGAAGTGCGTTTGTATAAACAGGCAAATGACAAAGAAGTTCGACGTCAGTTCTTATCGGGATTTATTTGTTCAGCGTAAAATCTCATAAGCTGCTACGAATTAATTCCATGGACGAAAAATAGTCTTTGACAAGAAAACCGTCGTCATACAGTGAAAATAGCTCTAAGAAGATTTTGGTGAAGCCAGATCGACCCATCGACGAATCAAAGTCTATTTCCAAGTCCAAAACAACGGAAAGAATGAATCAGACCGGAGTTCGTCCTTGGTCAAGTTTTCTAGTGCCTTCTAAAATACTAAATTCAGCCGTAACATTTAGAGTATTAAAATCAACTGAAGTTTTTCCGTTAAAATTTCTACACCATCATATACAACACTTGAAAGGTAACTAGCAGTATAATGAGAATTGCTTCGAGGGATTTTTTTAAACCATTAATCCCCTCAAGTTGTCAGTAATGTATCAATTTTACTCAACGTACGCTTTTCGTGCGCTTCGACCGCGTAGATGTACTCCATACGAGCTAGAAATAGCCTCATTCCTTTTCCTACTTTCCTTTGCCGAACAGTGTCAGAATCGATAATACACCTTTCAAGGTGTTTTCTTCCACATTGATTTCAAAAAGAAATATTCATAAGTTGTCTTTTTAAAGCTTTAAAAAGAATACTGGTTATAACGTGCTTACAGTAATCCAGGCAGAAAAATACTCTCTTTTGTGTGTCTTTTATTCGGTCATCAACCTCGTCCGTATTTCGCCTGCTATCCATTTCGCCGTACATTTACTTCCCCTGGTCACATTCTACCTCAATAAGTAAGAGCAGGTGTATTGTCATTGTTGCAATCATTTCATTTGTTTCTACATCAACTCTTACATTGGAACTCTCTATCTGTGTCATAGATGTCGAATGATATCGAATTAGTGCCATCAAGAGAATTCGGCGCGTGGACTGTTCTTTTCAAATGTTGTTCTTTTGATAGCGCTCAGTGCAGGGCGTAGAGAAGTAAATGAAAATCTAGAATTTCTTTCCTTGAATTTTTACGATTTGAATTTCGTCACATAGGAGAGTACTTCCCGGTAGCTTCAATTTTATTGCTTCCACGTAATTACTTCATCTGGCAAGGCAAAATTTAACTGAGGTAGAATCGGCTTGTCTAGGATAATAAACAGCAGCAAAGCAAAGCACTGCTCAGTAGCTTTTATCTTACAGTTATCTTATGGTCACACTTCAGGAATTTCACACAGAGAAAAGAGGTAAATTTACTTTGTATAGCATGTTAAATCACACTGAAAGCGTGCTGCTCGACAGCGTAGCTTTTATTTAGCTTTCCGCATTCATTTGAATGAGCAGAGTTAAGTCAGTATTTTAAACTTCGACGATTTGGTCGTAAGCATGAAAGGTACTGAGAAAGATTCACCGTAGTCTATTTGATTTCCTTCTCATTTGTTCTCAGTGGACGTTTCTCCCACGTATAATGCTTCAGAAATGTTTACAGACCAAATAAAAAACACCAAATCATTGTGATAAAACTCGTTAAAATTTTACGTTTCTTCTAATTTAGAAGGCTGTGAGCTCGAGAACAACTATCTTTCCTTAAGAATGACCCCGCACACCGACCATCAAATGAACTGTGCTGAAAACATCGAAGGACTTCTAAACTCAACAGGGCGTCGAGACTGATAATACGCCGCTACCGGTAGATCAACACTTATTACTCACAGAAGCAATTTTTGAAGACTGCTGGTTTCTCGATTGTGATTGGTCAAATGGGAAAATTTTCACCTGTTACAACATTCGGATTAAAATCACTGACAGCTTAGTTTGCTAGTTTATAGGCCTTTTTAAAACTAAAAAACAAAAAAAAGGAGGAAAATTGTTTCTTCCAATCAATTATTTAAACTTTAACCCAAAACATTTTGAACATCAATATTTGAAGCGTTATCTTCATCGGTCGCCACATGGAGAATACTTGCTTATCGTTTAATGTCAACG
>BLFK01000938.1:409355-412464 GCA_014634185.1 Astreopora myriophthalma | reverse complement strand
ACTGCTCAGTAGCTTTTATCTTACAGTTATCTTATGGTCACACTTCAGGAATTTCACACAGAGAAAAGAGGTAAATTTACTTTGTATAGCATGTTAAATCACACTGAAAGCGTGCTGCTCGACAGCGTAGCTTTTATTTAGCTTTCCGCATTCATTTGAATGAGCAGAGTTAAGTCAGTATTTTAAACTTCGACGATTTGGTCGTAAGCATGAAAGGTACTGAGAAAGATTCACCGTAGTCTATTTGTTTTCCTTCTCATTTGTTCTCAGTGGACGTTTCTCCCACGTATAATGCTTCAGAAATGTTTACAGACCAAATAAAAAACACCAAATCATTGTGATAAAACTCGTTAAAATTTTACGTTTCTTCTAATTTAGAAGGCTGTGAGCTCGAGAACAACTATCTTTCCTTAAGAATGACCCCGCACACCGACCATCGAATGAACTGTGCTGAAAACATCGAAGGACTTCTAAACTCAACAGGGCGTCGAGACTGATAATACGCCGCTACCGGTAGATCAACACTTATTACTCACAGAAGCAATTTTTGAAGACTGCTGGTTTCTCGATTGTGATTGGTCGAATGGGAAAATTTTCACCTGTTACAACATTCGGATTAAAATCACTGACAGCTTAGTTTGCTAGTTTATAGGCCTTTTTAAAACTAAAAAACAAAAAAAAGGAGGAAAATTGTTTCTTCCAATCAATTATTTAAACTTTAACCCAAAACATTTTGAACATCAATATTTGAAGCGTTATCTTCATCGGTCGCCACATGGAGAATACTTGCTTATCGTTTAATGTCAACGCTATTGTCACATATTTTTACAATTATATTTGCAGTTTTTCCTATTGGTGTACCAGACGTTTACTCATTTCATTCTGATAATGTATTCCGAGTTTATATTTCGTGCCAGAGATCAGTGGTAGGTGTCCCGTAAACTCATAAATCAACCCGCGCGACGCCGTAAAATTGCTACTTTTCAATGAGATATAAAAATGACGCGGCTTTTCTAATTACCGCGAAACGCCTCAAGGAGATGTCCATTTTCAACGCGTTTGGGGAGTAGAAACACTCTAAGGCTTTAACGGCTGTCTTTTAGCCTAACAAAATATTGCCTCGAGGATTGACGTGTCGATGATGTGATTGATTGATCTTGCTGTTGGACAAAATATACTGGCTTTCAAATGCTTCACTGAATAGTTCGACTTGTGGAGATCATCAAAGGATCAAAGTGCAGTCATAGAACAGTCTTATTTGCGACAAAGACTGAGTACACTGTTTCCGACATTTTCGAATTGTTTTTAGTCGGCGTTGCTTCACTTAGCCCTAAAGTGAATCGCTTTGCACGATATTTTGACCACATTTATTTTGGAAATCAGGTTAAAAAAAATATATCTGACATTTTGAAAGAGATGGAAAACAGCACGAGGCCAAGTTTAGCCTCGGGAGGTTCACTAAGAGAAAGTGACTGGATAAGAGCAGTAAAGCTGACATTATACGCTACGATCTTCATTACTGGCATAACTGGTAATGTGTTGGTTTGTGTGGTCGTAAGCCGGCAGCAACGACTTCGCACATCGACAAATTTCTACATCATGAACTTAGCCGTGGCGGACCTCGCTGTTACCATGCTCTGTATACCATTCGATGTAGCAGTACAAGAAAACGGTTATACTTGGCCTTTTGGAGAGTTCTTATGTCACATTATTTATCCTACAATGACGATGTGCACGTTCGCTTCTGTCGGAACTCTCACAGCCATAGCCTGTAACAGATACATGGCTATCTCACGCCCAATGCGCGTGCAAGGGGGACGAAAACGCGCTAAAATAAATATCACCATAATCTGGTTGACTTCCTTAACATTTGTTCTTCCCTACATCTCAGTTTTAACAAAGCGAAATTCACGCTGCGAAGAGACTTGGTCGGAGTTTTACAAGGGAATTTATACAGTTTTTATATTCGCTTTCCAGTATGTTATACCTCTGTCAATAATTTCACTGGCGTACGTCAGAATCGGGGTGCAACTCCGCAGGAATCAAAAGAATTTAACTGCTGCACATAGGGTTCAAGACAGGGACGTGGAGAAAGTAGTGCGAATGATGGTTATTGTGGTTTTGATTTTCGCAGTTTGCATGCTTCCTAATCACATACTTTGGCTTCTGAGCGATTTCACCAACGATTTCAAGTCGGACCGAAAGGTTCTCGTATGGGGAGAGGTGCTCATATACGCTAATAGCTGTACCAACCCTATCATTTATAGCATTTGTATTGAGGAATTTCGCTTAGCTTTCAAAGCCTACATCACAAAATGCTGCAGGGTGACAGACGAGGACATAAGGCCTGTTAGAAAAATTTTTGAGCGAATTTCTGTGAGAGAACGAAGCGTTTCTAGTGACAGAATTCTTTCAAGACAATTAAGTCGCCGTCTTCGGCTAAGTTCATTTCAGCGAAATCAGTCGTTTGAGTTGAGTCATTTGAGCATTGTGAAAATTGTCCGATCAAACAAGGGTCGCACGATCTCAAACGTGGGGAATTCATCGCCTCAAGTTCGAGAAAGAATGCTTCCACCTCCATCGCCGAATATAGAAACCGGACAGACTACGCCTGAACCTGAAGACGTGAATGAAAAAATCTTCACAGTAACTTCAGTTTAAAAATCCTTTGAAATAATTTACCTCGTATAAGCTTTTTCCCCTAGGAAAAAAAATAGTATTAATAGAACATTAGATAAAATCCTTTTGAACGTGCGTGACCATTGAAATGGAAGCCAGCGACGCATAAGATTTATTTTCTGTAGCGCCCTGACTTGTGAATGCTCAACATTAGATAGTTCCAGAATTCGATTCTATGAATAATAACGTTTACCGCAGCGAGTATTAGTGATTTCCTAGCCGTGGTTTTTGTGATTCTGTATAAAGCGCCGGGTTCTACAGTTTGAAGTTTTTGAATAAGAGCTAATGAGCAGAGAAGTACTTTGCTGTTGTGATGTCTATTATACAACTCTAGCTTTTGAATTTATGCATGATATCCCAAGTGTCACTTTTGAAATGAAGGCTGGTGAGCAGCATCCTATGCTGTATGATAGCTTTCAGTCTTTAGAAG
>BLFK01000938.1:391855-404355 GCA_014634185.1 Astreopora myriophthalma | reverse complement strand
AGGCAAGTCCTCAAAATAAACAATTTTATTAAAATTTCGAGGCCTAACATTACAATTTTGTAAGCCCCTGAGAACAAAGAGAATTTCGGCTTAACTCGAGCTTCTTTTAGAAAGGATAAAGATTAAATTACCGCTGTTCATTTCCAACGATGCCCACCACTATCCCGCGGGATGACCCGCTTGCTAAAAATTGAGAAGGAAGCCTGTGTACTGACCCGACAGAGTCTACTGATTTCTGTCAAACTGAAGCAGAATGAAAGGAGTGATGTGACCGCTATTGAACAATTTAGTGTTTACGTCACTAATATACGGGACCACATTTCTACGGGGATTGACTCAAGAGGAAGTCTAAACGCTCGACCGCTCATGGAATATGGTGGTGTCTACTTGTATTCAGGAAACTGCCTGACTGAGCACCGCTGGAATTGACTGCATCAGTCACTGCAGTGCATTATAAACTGTCTCAAATGTCTCTAACATTACACATATTTTAAAACCTCGGACTAGAAACTGCAATGAACGCTCGGTTAAACTTAATTAAACCAGACAAAGGAAAGCTATCAAGCATGGTAATTTGAAAATTGCGAATACAGCCAACAGTTATTTAGTTCACGTTTTTACATGCATTGTTAATTTTTTTGCTGTATTCGCAAACTGAGCAAACAACAGCGCATTATTGGTTTGAGATTAAAAATGTTTCGCCTGTAATACCCCCAGTGAAACCCGTCATCCCCAAAGATACGCGGGGCTAAGATAAGAAGAAACAAGCGAAAAACGCCGAAAGTCTGCCTGGCGAGGAAAGGTAAGAAGAGGGAGCCCACTGATCACATGACGAGTTCCAACCAAGAGAAGATGCTCTCTTGGTTCCAGCACAGATCATAGCCCTGTAGACATGACATTGGGAAGAATTGCTTGCTTCCAACAGTGAATATGCCCATCACACAACAGCTACGCACCAACCAAGGACAATACGAGTACATAGTGACACTCTTACATAGTCTGTTCACAAGCTAACCCTTACAAAGCGTTAGTCTTAGTGTAACAGGAGCCCGTAAGTACGAACGTCCAACTCCACAACTGGCTTAATTTGTACGCCAACAGACTTAGACGATGCGATTTTTGGAACGACATTTCGCGTCCATCCAGTTCATCCCATAACATATGGACGCTCCCAGTTACGGTCTCCTGGGCCGAGTTGTTCGAAGCCGGGTTTGAGCTAACCCTTGGTTAACTCCGATTAAATCCTATTGGTTGTCATGGTATTTATCCCGGATTAGCATTAACCCTGCTTCGAACAACTCGACCCTGGTGTAAAGATTATCGTCAGCCGTTACCGGCTTCTCATTGAACAAGACCTAGACCAAAATTGTTACAATTCAACCACCTCTCACCTTTTTCGCCGTATTTATAACCTCAGAGGACCCAAGAGTAACTTCATTTTCACCATTCATTGAATTATTTAATATACTTTAAACTGGTTTGTAAATGGTAAGCGCAAACGGTCGACGCCAGCATTTGTTACCCTTAAAGCAGCAATATCAAGATGTGTGTTTTCCTAACTGCTGCTCATTGCGTTCCTACGGTAAGAGTAGAAAGAAATTTTAAAGGACAACAAGATGCTTTGTCCTCTTGGTCCTTTGAGGGTTAACTCCTTTATTCGAATCTCGATTAGTTTCATCAATTAATTTTGTACATATTATGTGAGGGAATGTACGAAGAAATATCAAGTTGATCACTATTGGAGCTTGAAAGGTTAAGCCACGAATGACATTGCAGTTCAAGTAATCTCTAACTGGTTTCAGATATAAAATGACCGACGATTTCACAGACAGAAAAGTTTCGTAAGAAACGTCTACTTTTTTTCAGTTGAGTAAATCCTACAGGAGAAGCGGATGTCCAATCAAATTAGTACTAAATGCTATAACTATAAAACCAATAGAAGCGAGCGGTTGAACAGGAGTTAGCTTATAAGGGAGGGTTTACACACAAGATGTACAATGCTTTTTTGTCTTCGTTTGGGAGGTGGTGCTAGCTCTGCCGGCTTCTCAATTCTATGAAAAAATCGCTGGAATTTACTAGTTATTTATATTGAATTTGCATCTCCCTTAACCGTTGCACTCAAGGAAGCAAATGTTTATGCCCAACTGAATAACGGCTTCTCAGTGTGAATTTGAAATTCTACGCTTCATACATGAGACTTGTTACTTGATTGTGACCTTACCCGCTGCCGCTGCCCTTCAGGCATTTTGTTAATTACTAATTGATCATTTATTCTCCCAAGGAATTACTTTGTAAAAGATGTAACCCCACGCTGTTCGATGAATTTTTTTAGACATTATTATAACGCCATTCTTTAATTCCTGTCGTTCATTGTTCTTTATAAAAGACTTTCCCTTTGAAAATGCGATAAATTATGTCAAGATCAAGGACAGCGCAAATGACACTCGTTGTGAGCGTTTGTTGGGAGGTGTTGTACCGACGCTGTTCAAACGAGCCCCAATATTGAACTTTGCTATGTTCCAATCATTTGCACTGGCCTTAAGAGTAATTTCGTTAGTCAATTATTGGGATAGTAAAACAACAACTTTCAAAATGGCTTTCATTGAATAACACTATCCCGGACGCAAGCTCTCCTCCTTGCATATGAGCACTGGGCCTCCCCGGGGGTACTCCACTATATGTACCACAGGGGGGGGGGGTGCTTGTCGTATTTGACCTTTTAGGGTGTAAAATTTGTGGATTTGGGAAAGATTTCCCTACAGCTCCCGACATTAATTATATAAACAATAGCCTCCATTTGGCGCGAATATTTGTCCGCGGGCATTATCTGTTCCGAGAAGCGAACAGTTTTCCGAGAGCGAAACTCGAGGAAAACTGTGAGCTTCGAGGAACAGTCCAAGGACAAATATTCGAGCATATTTTTAAAGCCAAATTGAGGCTAGTGTGTTTATTATCCTTCAAATATTACAGCGGTTTGAAGTTTTGAAAAGTGGGGAATATCACTTGAGGAATATTCTCGGATATTCCCCAGTTTTACCTGGGGTATATTCGGTCACGTGACACATTTAGACCAATCGCGTGCGAGCGAAAATATTTGATGGATTATAAACATGGATATTCCTACTGACCCTCTATCAAGAAAAACGAGCGTGAATAGAGTTTTTCTAGGAATATGCATGCATAATGAAGTAGGGACCTGAACGGAAATCTTGCTTGGATTTGTACCGCTTAGGGTACTAAAACCTAAAATGTCCTCGTTCTGTCGAAATAAATTTCGCAAATGTCTGTGATAATACTTCCATTGTTTTTTCTCCGTCTGTTCCTATTCCTTTCGAAGAGCGTTAAGTAACCCATGAAAATTCCTGAAAACAAACATTCAGTTGCAAGTAAATGACACCTGCTGCAACTCCGGCGTGTGTACACTTGTGATCGTACAACCCCTATTTACGTAACAGAAAGAAGGACGGTGAGGATCCTACAGTCCTTTCGTGGATTCAAATCTGTGGTTTTGGTACCCTATAGGTAGGAACTTTTCTAGGGGGTTTCTGGGTACTTTCAGACTATGCAGGGCGGTGTAAGTGGGATTCCTCGAACAGGACCACCCATACCTCGCAACACCAAATTCCAATCTTGAGTTTAGTGCAAAGGTTTTAGATTACTTTAATCCTGTTGAACATAAATCCTTTGAAGGTAAAATAAATCGGACCCACGTCCACAAAACGTGATAGTAAAATAGAAAACGGTTTGAACCCACGACTGACATACCTCGATGTAGTTTGATCGTTCGGGTGAGCGTAGTCCCGAAAAGGACGGCTGTTGGTGGTGAGTGACGTTTCGACATCCTGAACGGAAGTCAGAAGTCGGACTTTACTCTGAAGGTGACTTCCGCTCAGGTTGTCGAAACGTCATCCACCACCAACAACAGTCCTTCTCGGGAATACGCTCAGTCGGACGATCAAACTACATCGAGGTAAAACGAGACTGTATTATAAAGGTTCTTTTCCAACGAACCTCACTAATTTCCGGGGAGGATTACATGAACAAATGGTTGCGTTCCCTTTGGATCGACTATTCGCCATATGATACATGTCTAAGCCATAACATTCATAAAAAATGTTCATCACATAGTATACCTTGATGTACACAGCTAGTCCCATTCTGGTGGTTTGTATGTAACCTGAACTCCCATGGGCTTTTTCTGCTTCTTTGCCCCTCTGCCTGCTCCTCCCCCACTACCCTGGGCCCTGGTCGGTTTGTGCGGAACATCAGTTATACGAGGTGTGGACGGGTCTATGATCGAAGGAAGATTCTGAACATCTTCCATGCTTGCGTCGCCATTCTCTTTATCGTGATGATTAGAGTAGTTTTTGGCTGGTACGAACTCGCCCTTCCTTTGCCTAAGTAACGAGAGGAGAAACTTATTAAAGTAAGTAGAATATATAGCAATTTATATTACACTGAAATTTTAAACAATTGAGAGCAAGTTTTCTCTAGCTCAAAAAAAGGATATAACAGTGTTGTTGTTGTTGTTGTTCTTGATGTTGATGATGATGATGATGATGATTATGTTGTTGTTGATGATGAAAGGGAGGATGATTATGAGGTTAGACGAAAAAGTAGCAATCGACTTTACAGTGCTACGCGTCATACCCTGCGAGAAGTAGCTTATCGTCTCTTATCCACTTTGGTAGCAAAACGAGAGAGACCACTGCGAGCAAGCGACCCGTTCTCTGTCGAGCATGCGCGGCTGACGACACCCATCACGTCACAATATCACACACGCTTGTGCGAAGAGGAAAAAAACTCGTTTGCATACAAGTTTTTTTTTTTTTTCGGTTTTATTCGTCCCTGAATCAGGACGCAACGAGCAGCTTGCTCGCGGAGGTTTCTCTTTCGTTTAGCTACTAAAGCGGATAAGAGACGAGAATGCACTGCCCGCAGAGGAGTACGACTATTCAACATAATAATGTAGTGCATTATTATTCGTCCAAATGATTCAATCACAGCCGACCAATGTCATACAAATGTATGGGGGAGCGTAATCAGTCGACCTCATCGCCTCGTAAAGACTACCAGTAAGCAGTCCGGTTGAAACGTTCCGATCTACATATCACGAGACTACATCTTCTGACGAACGATAAGGCACTAAAATGCTATTACTGTAACGACTATGAGGAAAAATATGTTTGGTTAACTCATCACACAGAAACCATGAGACGGTTGTAAAAAGACGTCAATCAGTAATTGTAAAACACTAAAACCAATTAAAAAAACTTTCTGGTGGCAACGGCATAGTGTGCAGCACCGTGATACTGATTGTTGAGCAAACACTTAATGGTCAGATGTCGTAATCTGAACTGTAATTTACTTACTTGACGAAGCGTGTCAAGACAAATACCAACACAATCAACAGGAGAATCAATCCTGCACATCCAGCGCAGATGATAAGAATCATTGTTCCCTCTGCCAGACCTTGCTTGCCTTTATCAACCGACCTACCAAGTACTGCAGTGGTAGGGACTGCAAGACACAGTACTTTCACAATTAACAAATGTGTTACTAGCTAACAGGGGGTTTGCATTGGAAAATATTGAGAAATTTTGTCTGCTCAAGGGAATTAAAGTCAATAAAGATGCTACGAACATATACTTAATGCATTTATTTTAGTTCTATCCTGTGTGATATACATGCCAATGTGCGTGCGTGTGTAACGGTGCGTGAGATGAAAGGAAGAAAGGTGAAAATGAAGGCAAAAATGAGGACTGGGCTGTCTGGGAAAGTGAAAGAAACAGAAAAAGTATAAGTACATACGAGCCGTAACAAGATGTGTAGCAGAGAAGGCACAACGTCGGCCCGGACGTTATACTTTGGAGCCGAAACCAATTGTAGAATTGCACATATTTTGGGCATCCTACTGATGAACAATTTATACGGACTTCAGATATTTTTAGAAGCAACATTTATTTACAGTCTGTCCCCTTTGAACACAGACAGCATATTTCCGATCTCTCGAAATCTTACTGAGATGAATAAAGAAATCATTCTTGAAAGCGGGAGATGGAAAAAGCCAGAAGAAAAATATTATGCTTATTTCCGTTCATAAAAATAGACCTTGAATAGAGTTTTTCATGTTGAAGTTTTGAGAAAACGAACATCGATAAAAGCAGGATTCTACTGTCCGAAGAAGCTGGCAATATCGCCTGTGGCGTCAGTCAATGCCACGTTGGCGTTATACGTTGTTACGGTGGCATCGGTCGTTGCTGTGGAGACGTCAACACCCGCGGTCTTGATGGCATCACGATGACCCGCTGCAATGATTACATAACCCATTGCTTTGGTGGTATAGCAGCGTTACCGATACAGTGGGTTACTTTGCAACACTTTGTCCAAGTTCATATAATCATACCAAACGCACAGTGCATGATGGCGGTGGTTAAGCAGTGACGCTGACCTTGTCTGCTACACCATCTCATTACATTGACAGAGTCCCGGAAAATACTTGACCGATCTTACAAGGATGGGATAGGATAGGATTTTGATTGTTCTGTTCATAGAACGATTTTTCATATGATGGGTCGGGTGGATGAGGTTTTGTGGGAGACGATGTTTGTCATGGGTAGCTCAATATGCTGATGTCCGAACTTAGGATCATTTACATCATTTAACGACATGTGAACTACCAGTTCCGAATAAGCAATAGACTTCTTTAAACTGAGGCGGAACCAAACTGAGAACGTTTCGCTCAACTGACTTATCTCCAAACGCCATTCAAGATAAGCTGCACGATTGCACAATGTAACACACATGCAACTCTTAAAACACTTGTTCGAAAATGTGCAGGACTGGTTTCACTTGGAGCACTAGTTTCTGCAACGATCATGTCTATTGCAAGATATGTTATCAGTCTCGTGCAATATATGTTGCAACTTGTCTTGAAATGGTCGGTTGCAAGACAAGGCGCATGAAACATAACTCAACAATTTTTTTGCCTGGCATTTCAAAATGTAACACAGGGTTAACAAATGCCTACCTTCTCGACTGGACTGTGGTGTCTGTATATTTGCGCTCCCAGGAGATGGATAAGGCATCAGAGTAGTCTGTGTAGTAGGAGACTCAGAGCCCTTTCTCGAGGCTGCAAATGAGTCAATCGATATGTTTAACCTAGCCTCGAGAGTACGTTTCTTATTCCTGAGAATTTTCAACAAACCTTTGCCATCGACCACCACCGTTTGATTAGTTCCATTGTTTAGTGAAGTCATTGTGACAAAAAAGGTCGCTTCGACATTGGTCGTACCCCGGACTTTAGAAGAGATATTGTAAATTATCACATCCACGTGGGAGATATTAATCTTAGCTGAGTTTTTATCAATACGAAGTGCTTCCCTTTTTGTCCTAATTATCTCAAGTGAAGGATTGATTCTAAGAGTAGCTTCTTGTAGTGAACGTCTCCTATGTTTCCTCGTGGTATCGTCGACCCTTCGAGCATTTACACAAGGACTTGCGTTTTCCTGACACGATTCCAAAACTTCCTCTGCTATAATCGATGATACAGCTTTTAATTTTTCAT
Organism: Astreopora myriophthalma; assembly: GCA_014634185.1. Lineage (NCBI taxonomy): Eukaryota > Metazoa > Cnidaria > Anthozoa > Scleractinia > Acroporidae > Astreopora > Astreopora myriophthalma. The sequence goes on along the minus strand of BLFK01000938.1, from coordinate 396,788 downwards.
AAAACCCCCAAACAGTAATGTTGGTCACGTTCATTGTCACTCCGTGGTGAATACTCGTAATGTCGATAAGATCCATGCAACATATTTTAGTATTTTTAAGTGTCTCCTCACAGTTATAGCAAAGACAGGCTGTGTCCTTTATTTTGCATGCCAATGCACTCTTTTCCTGCGTGGGAACGGAGTACGTCAACAACGGTTGCACAGAAGTTATAAAAGCGAAAGAGCTGGAAGAAGTCGCTATTGTAGGTCTGGTAGAGTGAACTGGTGTTGTTGTAGATGCGGATTTACCGCTCGACCTTAAGGCGGAGCTACTCATAAACGACGACAAGGCTCCAGATACTACAGAACCTGTAAAGGATGGTGAAATCCGGACATAAGAAGTTCTATAACTCGACGAAACCCGAGCACTTGAAGAACCTGTAAGAGTTAGTGACGAACTCTGAACAGTGGTAGAACTTGCGTCTGTTGCTGAAACACTTGCAGTTGAAGAACGCATAAAAGTTGATAAAACCTTAAGAGGTAGTTGTTCGTTTGAAGTCAAAATTCCCAGACTTTCCGTTGACGTCAACTGTTCTGAGCCTTCAAATGAAATCGGCAATCCTGGATCTTGTGCCGTGAAAAAACCTGTAGAATAACGCGACCCGGTGGCGGTAAATCTATATTCTTGCGAAAAGAATGTAGATTGACTGCGACCTTTTCCTAGCGATACATCATAACTATTATCGATTTTACTTCCCATGTGTGAATTTGACGTTACGTTATTTGACGTTATGTTATTTTCATAAGAGGACAAAACTGAAAAATCGCGCGATGGTTCGGTCGTAACTGCGACCTTTTGCGACACTACAGAAGAAGGCGACGAGGCTATCAAGTTTTTTGCTGAGGATATCATCATGTTAGTCGATCTGACCGAGTGCTCGACAGAAAAACTAAAATGTGATGTTATCGCTGGGTTCATTCTGCTCGCCCCTCTTTGTTTGCCGGATGCACTGAGGACGTCAGAAGTGATGTATTGCGGAGGACTTGTCTGCACTACTTGGTTTAGATCCGTTAATGAAGACAATTCGTTTGGGAATTGTGTGGTTTGCAAGTGAAGGTCTCCATTGCTTTTTGAACTTTCAACGTTGCGGTTTTCAGTTTGAAGTGTGTTCTCCACAGAATAACTTCCTAGTGTTGTCACACTGATTTGAGGGTCCAAATCAAGACTTGACTCCGAAGATTTCACTTTCGCGGTGCGAGTTGATGTCACGTGGGTTCCTGTATAGACGCCAAATGTAGGAAAAAAACCATCGTTAACAAAATTATTCGGAGTTGTTTCCGAGAAAAGTTGCCCTGAGGAGTGCTCTTGGAGCGAAAGAAGAGTTTGTCCTTGAGATACACCAGAGAGAGTCGAGTTCGAAACCACGGAAGTAATATCTAGTCGCGCGTAGTGAAGAGAAGAGGAATTTTTCGAGGAAAACAAGCTAAAAGATTCACAGTTTTGCGGAAGATATGGAAGGGAGACATAGATGACAGCGAGCAGGTGACAAACCCTCGCGATTTCCCACGCGTAAGGCTCCGAGCGACGAGTAGATTTTGCGGAGAGCATATCCGATGAGCTCAACTCATACTGAGTACAAGTTCGAGAATTATTCCCAAAGGATCATTGTTAACCGCTTGTAAATTCAGGTGCTCTGTTAAAGTTCCTTCGAAAAGGCTCGCGCTTACTTCTGCATCGCAGACGAATACGGTGTTTTTGTCGTCTCTGCCTGAGAAAACTGCCAATGAAATATCCAGTTACCGATATTATTAACCTTCTATCTATACCTCGTTCACACAGACGACCGGTAAAATAAACATATCCTGATTGACACAGCTTCTGAGAACAGGTGGCAATGATTTTCGAGTCCAATAACAAGGGGTTTGACAGCGAAATTTGCACTTCCCTGATTGTGTTTGTGTCGAATAAATCGCTGTCATTTTCAAATTAGGACTAGTGGCTTTGCGAAATACAATTCATGCTCCAGTTCGTGTCCTTTCGCTACCAATAAAAGCTCTTAATTGTGATTTCTACCGAGATAACAGAATTCCATTACCAAACAAAAAACCACACACATTGACAATGGTGCAAATGCACATACGCATATTTAAGCAAAAAAAAAAAAATTATCCGGCGTTACTCGTTTTAGCAAATTTCTCTTGGTTTGTGACTTTCCAAGTTTCACTGTTTCAAATCTAGGGCCTTAAGATTACAAACTGTTGCTACAACACAATATTAAAATAACTAAGAAACCCACCGCATCTTCAATTTATGCAGAATAAAGTCAATTTTAGCTATTTTCTCCTCATTCAAATTCATTTAAAAATGCAGCGTACTTATTTTTGCCTCTTTTTGCCTAATTAAGACCTAATTCCTACATTTTGGGGGCTCATATTCATAAAAAAAAAGTTTACAACAGCGATCCAGACGCCGATAATTTTAAAAGGAAAATAACAAGAGGGCAATAGTCTAGCCAAAACGAACATAGAAAGGATTTCAATTCAATTTACTCGGCGCAAATGTAAACACTTCGCTTTTCTCTTTTGTCTTTTTTGACAGTTTAACGAGTTTTAACGCCATTACAATCTGTTTTAAAAAAATATTTTAAACTGGCGTTAAAAAAGAGGATACTGCTCTTTAATCTGGAAAATAAAATGCGGTAAAATCTCTTTAAGAAAGTTCCAACGTTTCGTCACAGCCTGCACTTTAAAGTGACGGGAAAGTTCATTTTTGCGGTTTTATGGAGGACTAAAAGTTCATAAGTGTGGACGTTCGGATAAAAGCAATTGATCTATAGCATTACTTTCTCGAGGTACGGTTTGTTTTGCGCACAAGTTGGTTCTAACCGTTTTGAGTCCTGTGGATGAAATCCTAAAGTGTGACCATTCAAATGAAAGCTGTTTTGCAGTACTTTCCTGTAGTGCTGTTTATTATGCTGTACAAGGTGGTTTTATCTTTCCAATAGGTGGATGAAATCCTTACACTTTTAGGCTTAAGTGTAACAATGAAAATGACGGAATACTGCATGATCAGCAGTATCCCTGTGGTGCTGTTTACCATGTTGTACTGTGCTGTGCTCCAGAAGGATATGGGGCTGTAGGCGATTGTTCTATTAGCCATTGATTTGGGAGTAATGAAATACTGTTACATGTATCTTTATTGGAGAATAAGGACAGAATATGCCACTTAATTCGTTTTGCATAATATAATGAAAACAAAATGGTAAGGATAGTAGCAATAGTAATGCATAAAGAGAAGAAAAGCCACGGCCTGAAAATCCTTAAAATACGAAAGTAGTGCTTACCGATTGCCGTTATAAACTTTCGGAGAAAACCAGCAATATGGATCACTGAAGTCTTCGAAAATGATCTCCACAAGGTGATATTGCAAGTATACTGAAGCATGACCAACACAAGAAACTAAGTCTAACTGCTCAATATATTTCATTTGAGTCCGGGCTGGAACACTTGGTGATCACAAAATCGACATCATCTTATACTTCGTTTCTTACTTCGTTACTTCATCTTACTTCGTTACTTAAGTCGTTTCGTGCTGTCGTTTTTATATCATGTTACTTTCTTATAAGGTATCTCATTAGAATTGATATATCATGAATACACTCTTGTACATGCAATCAGTTGAAGTAGATTATTGGTAGTAAATGAAAGGAAATAGAGTTAAACTAATAAGTGCATTGCCACAATTGAAATATCGCTGGAATGTGTGATCTCGCTTTGTCTGTCTTTTAACTGAATTTCAAAATTCTTTCAATTCTAACTCTTATTCGATGAGCAGCACAATTCAATATGGAAATACAATGATGAAAATAGAAAAGAAATTTGATTTCTTTATTTTTTCCCAAGCTAATTTAATTTCAAGTAGATTTTTTCCAGACAGATAGGTTAAAGCATTGATTAGGTTGAATTTCAAGATCAGCAGATCACAACTTTGACGTAAGCTGAGTTGACCAAGAAAAACGAATTTACTTTTGCCATCTGGTTTGCTGTGCTTTTTGTGTTTTTTTGTTTTTGTTTTTGTTTTTGTTTTTGTTTTTTCGATCAAACTCTTCCTGATGAAATAATGTAATCTCGCTTCCTTTCTTTCTTGAGAAATTTCTTTTCCTAATAACTAGGTAAAATCAATCCAAATATTATTGCATTCCTCACAGGATATGATAACTTTGAGATGACTTACAGTAATAAATAAATGCATTCTAAATCTACTACAATTTGAGGACTGAGCAGAATGGAAAACCGGGAGTACCCAGGCAATAACCTCTCTGGGAAAAGTGGAGAACTAACAAACTCAACCTAAATTTGACGCTAATTGCAATATTTGAGTTCCCGGAGCCAGGACCAATCGCATGAAATGACAAAGAAGTTGATTTGTGTTGAGCTATAAGCTCCAACCTAGCTTATAACGGTTTATTTCCAACTGATGAGGCACACACGCAGGGAACCATAAACAAACACTACAAAAGCGCGCACTTCTAAAAAAAAAAGAAATAAAGAGAAAAAAAGCGATTACTAAAATGTTCTGAACAATTAATTCAGGATAAATGAAAAGTAAGCAAATACAAAACACGATAACTAGCTCATACAGTAGGAGATTTCCGAGATATAAACCAGCTCAAAATAGAAATTTTGCAAATCAACCTCCACACAGGTTCAAAGCACATGGAGAGAAAAAGGCCCCGAGGGAATTATTGTCAATCACGTAGGCCCGTAATGCGTGCAAACCAGATCCTACAGGATCTATTCAGGCCTTTAAGAAACGGCATCGCAGGAGATCAGTGTAGGAGATGACAAAATGCTATTCCGGAACGCAATTCCGTTACACACTGAGAAATAACTAAAAAATCACTAGCTTTGAAAACAAAAAGCTTCGATGACACATTGAATGTTTGTGTTACTA
>BLFK01000938.1:374348-391845 GCA_014634185.1 Astreopora myriophthalma | reverse complement strand
ATATGATAACTTTGAGATGACTTACAGTAATAAATAAATGCATTCTAAATCTAATACAATTTGAGGACTGAGCAGAATGGAAAACCGGGAGTACCCAGGCAATAACCTCTCTGGGAAAAGTGGAGAACTAACAAACTCAACCTAAATTTGACGCTAATTGCAATATTTGAGTTCCCGGAGCCAGGACTAATGGCATGAAATGACAAAGAAGTTGATTTGTGTTGAGCTATAAGCTCCAACTTAGCTTATAACGGTTTATTTCCAACTGATGAGGCACACACGCAGGGAACCATAAACAAACACTACAAAAGCGCGCACTTCTAAAAAAAAAAAGAAATAAAGAGAAAAAAAAGCGATTACTAAAATGTTCTGAACAATTAATTCAGGATAAATGAAAAGTAAGCAAATACAAAACACGATAACTAGCTCATACAGTAGGAGATTTCCGAGATATAAACCAGCTCAAAACAGAAATTTTGCAAATCAACCTCCACACAGGTTCAAAGCACAAGGAGAGAAAAAGGCCCCGAGGGAATTATTGTCAATCACGTAGGCCCGTAATGCGTGCAAACCAGATCCTACAGGAGCTATTCAGGCCTTTAAGAAACGGCATCGCAGGAGATCAGTGTAGGAGATGACAAAATGCTATTCCGGAACGCAATTCCGTTACACACTGAGAAATAACTAAAAAATCACTAGCTTTGAAAACAAAAAGCTTCGATGACACATTGAATGTTTGTGTTACTAATGTTCAGCGCTTTTTCCATCGCGTATGAAAAGGAAAGAAGAATAAGAAGAACGGAGAACAAATAACCAAACAGATAAACTAAAAACCGGGAACAACGAAATGACAGGGAGCTTGAAACTATGTGTGAGAATTGGAAAAAAGAAAGGAAGAACAAGAAATAACGTCAATAAAGGAGGAAAACATCCCCTTTGGACCAAACAGAAAACAGAAAACAGAAAAACAAAATGAGCAGTTGGAAAGAGATCAGGCATGAGGCCATGAGGAGAAGTTCAAACGCGCGTGACTGGGGCTGGAATTTGGGAAACGCATGGGCGGCGGGATTCGAAATATCGGAGAAACAGGTTGAGCGAAGTTTCGAAACCACGAGACGTAAGTATGAAAGAGGAAACAAAGTAAAAGGCAACGGAAGCGAGAACGCAAAAAAGAGTAACACAAGGAAAAAAGAGCCGGAATAAAACTAATACTGAAGTATTTCGAAAACCATAGCACAGAGGAAGGGGAAAACTGCATCTGAGACTAAGAAGAAGGAATTGGAGTGCAATTAAACTACGAAAACAAAGCGAACTTGAAAAGAGGTAGTTTATAGAATAGCTGTTGATTGCACTAGTGTATTTCGCAAAGCCAGAAAGGAAGAAAGGAGAAGGCGTTGACCAAGAGAGAGGTTGACATTACACACGGAGCTGTCCATGAATGACTCGAATGAGTAGAGAAGACGCGCAAGAAGACTTGAAGAAGCAGCGTGCAAATGTGCCATCAGGGAGTTCGAGCGACATTGTCGTAGTAAAGCAACCGCAGTAGAAGATCGTGGAGAAAAGCTACAAGGTTATGTGCATGTGATGAAGGTGGAGAAGTGAATGATATGAAGAAACACATAACGTGAGGGATGAGTTAACAACGTCAAGAACCTCAAAGCAAATACGCAACCAAAAAGTTATGAGCACACGACAGCTGATGAGCGCAAGACTGGGTCCAAGCTAATTAAACTAATTCATTTGCGTTATTCAGGGCGGCGGAACCGGGGAAGGCATGGGGAGGGGGGAAGCAAAATACGCTCCGCCATTCCAGTTATTAGCTCCTTCACTCCCTGGTGAAACTCATTAAGATGCTCAAGAATTTTTTGAATGCCTAAAAAAAGCGGCAGAAAAATGCTTCGGATATGATGAACGTCTAATTCAAAACATTGCAATAAGCAATTTCGAATTCGCCTCAGCATCTCTTTTAAAGCGGGTCCAAGTGCGAAATTTTTGCAATGGTAATTAGTTTTATGTTACATCTCAATGAAAACTAATTTTCACAAAAAAAGACGACTTCGCACCTGAACTCGCTTTGAAGAACGAGGTTTAATTAAATGACAGTTTTGTGCTTTGTAACCTCTGAATGGGAGCAAAGCTGAAGTTGACTTGCTAGCAGTTAAATACAAACTAGTTATTGAAAATCAACATGTTATGGAAAATAAAAACAAATAGTTTTGTCTCGAAATAAAGTTAACTTCAGCCTCACTTCCTCTCACGTCCAAGGTTGATGCCCAATCTCCTTGGTCAGTGGTGGCCGCCTTGAGACTCGCCGGAAATAAAAAATAAATATTTTGTTTTAAAACTGGCTGCCCGATCTTAATGAGAACAAAGTACCACAGGTTACCTGCGATAAGAGGTTTGGTTACCATTAATTGTGTTCAGGAGACTACCTCAGGTCCATGACCTTGAGGGCTCTAGAAGACTGGGTCGCTAAGCTGGCGAACGCAGCAAACGTACGAGTAGAATGCGGGAAACTGAGACTAGTTCTTCTTAGCTTGCTATAAGGCGTCAAGTAAAACCTAACCATGTCATCCAACTAAGAGGCTGGATATCTATTGGCGAAAAGCTGGGCATCTTAAAGTTGAACAAGCCGGACGGAGTGACTGTATTATTTGCATTTGATTGTGGGAGTGAAAGAGTTTAAAACCAGTGTGCACGCATGATTAAAATTGCTGAGCAGAAGAAAATCTTAAAGAAAAAGGAGAAACAAACAAAATAAAAGCGTTGAGGAAAGCAAACTTAAACTACACACTAACAGGGGTTGGGTAGAACGCCGTCCCTGGCTTGATATGGAGACGAAAGTGAAAGCGCGGAAGCTCAATAAAATAAATTTCGTGAGGGTGAATGAAAAACTGCAAAACAAAATCTTCAAATGCTGCTTTCCAAAAATGATAATGTTCTATGCGACCAGACTAATGACAAATGATGACAAAAGGATAAAAGAAAAGAAAAAGCGCTCGAGTTCAACATACGTAGCAATTCTCCATCGTCAAACTGTTAGTCGTTTTCATAATATTAAGTAGTTCCTCGTCCTCATTGTACACCCACTGTCATTTTGATTACAGCATGCATTCAGTTTGTAAAGGGAATTTAGGCGAGCAATTTGATTTGACGTATTTACTAAATTTCCTTCCTTTCGTCGAAAGGAAAGCACTTCGTCATATAGACAATCTTATCTGTACGTGTACGATGGCAAAGCTTTATAATTTGATTTCACAAACGTTTCCCTATATCAAGCCAGAGAACACGTTTTTCGAATTTTCAATGAATCAATATTTTGAGTTAATGCGCCTTTCATCGACACACGAGCTCTTAGAACAAAAATACTTGCAATTTACAAATTCTAATTCGTCGTACCCTGCGATCAGCAAATTGTATTCTCTTATCCGCTTTAGCAGCGCTACCAAACCGGATAAGACACGAGAATGGATCTAATCGGCTAACGCAATGTTGTACCCAATTCAGATCTCCCGGGGTTAAGATTCTTTCTTTATTGTATTTGTATTATAACGTAGCATTCAGTTTTAAATTGTATGGAAATACTTAATACTGAAATACTGAAACATTTTATGCCCAAAGAATTTGAATTGGGTACAACACTGCGTTAGCCGATTAGGTCTATCAACTTCTCACAGCAGGGTAAATTGGTCGAGAAAGAGGCCCGATTTTTCCAATCAGCAATCAGTTTTGGTTTTTTTTGCATCAATTGAGAAACTAATTCAAACATTCATCTGTACAGCACTCCGCACTCCTGATGTATCGATGTCCAATATTATTTGATTTAGAGAACACTATCATTCTACACTGCACAAAAATAAAAGATGAATACGACGGACATATTGGTGTCTTAAACCTATTCTCTGAGAACTGAATTACATTTAGTTTTATGCAAACATTTTCTTTGTCTCGATAAGCTAATATGATTATTGGTCACATCAGTGAACAAGCTATAAACTTGTCTCCAGGCCGAGATTTCCTCTTTCAAGAGGGGAAGATAGCGATGTAGCGTCAAGGGCGGATAAAGCAAGAGAGAATTTTGTAGAAGTCTGATGGAAAGGGGAATCGACAGGCCTGAAGCAGTAAATTTGTAACCCAAGAATACAACCTTTTAAGTCCAAATTTAAACAACAACGACAACAACATTTTGCAGACGGCAGCTTTTAGAACTCGCAGTGCTGCTGAAAGGCATCGTAAAAGCTAGTAATGAAAACAGAGTGGCTAACAAAGAAACCACCTCTTAACTCTTCGGTTGCAAGAACAACAGAACAAGAAACATAACGACAATGAACAAAGTATGTGACGGAGTGGAAAAATGCAGAAACAAATTACTGATCAGGTACGTCCTTCTTGAAGGTGAAAGAGACTTCGATTCAGCTTTTTACTGGCGAAGTGTCACGCACACTTCCAATCCAATCATTCCGTCGTTGTTTCACCCAACCGTTGCTTCTCTAGCTCTTCCTTGGTCTAAAAATGAGAAAATGTCTCATGCGCTCTCTCTTCACAATCTTGGTTCAAAATTCCTTTGCCAAGACATGAGCATTTTGAACCAGTTGAATCGAACTCTCAGTCACATCATGGGTAAATCAGTGGAGTAAGATTTCACGTAAACTAACGCACAGTCTACCGGACTAGCAATTCCCAATGTTTACTTTTATGTGGCTACCGTTTGTTTGAGTGGTCCATTTGTGATTTAAAAAAAAAAAGCAATAATAACTTTCACCGTAGCTAGTGTAGTTATTGAAAGTGCTGCCGGATTCACAATGGAATGTCCAGTGATTTTAGCAGTAGCACCAGCAGTAGTAATAAAAGTGGACGTATCAGCAATAGCAGTAACAGTGGCAGGAGAAGTAACAGTGGTAGTAGCGGCCGCCGAAGTGGCAGTGGCAGCAGATGCGGAAACGGTAGTAGCAGCAGCAGTAGTAGCAGTGGTAGTCGTAAAAGTAGTAGAAGAAATTGGACTGTACAAAAACGTGTATCTGACGCGGTGCACGTGATGCATGCCTACTATTAACCCACAATTTAATTTCTATGGCAAAAAAAGAACTCACCACAGAAGTTGCAAGCCTCAGGACAGAGAGTTCTCATCCGTTTCTTGTGATAATCACAGTAGCCCTCTTGTCCCGCTAATGTTGAACACTGAGGAGATTTGTCTTCACACGGCTCAGGAACTTTTTGGTCTGAAAACAAACATCGTTCAAGGGGACCATGTTAAATAGTATCTAAACACGCGTGGTTTCGAGATCGATCCGTAATGCATGTGCGTCTGGATCGAGATGCTACTTCTTAGCTTAACCAGTGAAGTTTGCTTAAAATACGTAATTCTTCTAAGTTTTCTCTCTTTCAAGATCGAGAGTGAAAAGGTTATTGACCTTGAAATAGAAAAAACGTCTGTACGAAAGAGTTGTTAGTAAACTCATAGAAACTCGTAAAATACTCCTCGGTGACACCCGGACGTTCACCATACAGAGCTATTTTAAAAACCGTGATAAAATGAATGTTTAAATAATGATGAATGTATCCATTTAAAAGTATAATATTTAGGCATCATCAGTCAATATTGTTCTTCACAAGAGGCTCGTTAATCGCCAAAAATTCGACACTTGGCCAAGGTCGCATTTTTGCTTTGGTTCAGTGCACCGGAAAACAACAACATCGCGCAAGAATTTCCTTCATTAACGCAACTGCCGGTCTTTCTCGGCTGCCACGCCACCATTCCTTATTCTCAAGAGGTATCTAATCGATGTATTACTTGAAGAAATTTGAAGCGTGTTTTTGGTGATATAAAGGTGTCGTCGTTATCATAGATAGATAGTTCATTGCACTTAGAACCGTACAGTCAAAAAGGCTGAATTTGCTTCAGTTTACAGTAAATTAAGAATCCACACAAATTAAAAATTAGTTATCTCATAAATACCTACATACAAATTTAAAAACCACGTTCATTGAATAGAATAAAATATGTACGAATCGTACGAGGAGCTTAAAAGGCAGTTAACTAATTAAAACTATTTGTTTACAGATAACTAACCACATTACTTCTTGGAATTACGTATGATAAAACTGTTCTGGAATCTTTTAGTTCTACATTTGGTCACCCTAAACTTGCGCCGTTTTCTGAGGAGCTCTCTTGTTGGAACGTTTAGAGGTGGCAGGAGTTGGTGTAATTTATGCGAATTATTGTTGGCGATTTCATCAAACAGTTTCTTAGTCAGAGATTCTCTTCGGTCAAACAGAGACTCGAGATTAGTTGCTAATAGAGCTTGTTTGTACGTTCACACCACCAGCGTAAGTGTACTTACATTCATTAGGAACCAATTTTTATTATTAAGCACTGAATTTTAGCGCAAAGTCTGATGGATTGGTGTGCTTAGGGTCAGTGGAGACCGTAAGACTTCAAGCAACCACAGCAATGTTTTCCGGTGATCCACTTATTTCGCTAATTTCAGTATCCTTAAATCATGATAAATGTATCTATTTAAAAGTATACTATTTAGGCATCATCAGTCAATATTGTTCTTCACAAGAGGCTCGTTAATCGCCAAAAATTCGACACTTGGCCAAGGTCGCATTTTTGCTTTGGTTCAGTGCACCGGAAAACAACAACATCGCGCAAGAATTTCCTTCATTAACGCCACTGCCGTTCTTTCTCGGCTGCCACGGTGTTTTTCAAGCTCTTTCAAGTATTTCAATGTAGCCAATGTGTCTCCCAACTGGTACGTTCATTAGGTACGTACAAGCACAAGGGCAACTGCACATGCTTACACTAAATACCTAATTAAAAAAAAAAAGAAAACAAAAAACATTTGAACCGGTAGCGGTACCTCTGGACATTTAAGCCTGAGCGGTGTACCATGACGAGTCTCCCCGAGATTTCGGCCCGCGGATCGCTTATACATGCTACTTTCGGATACCTATCCCCGATAGGCAGTGAGGGAGAGAAATGTCGGCCCCTAGACCATATGTGACAGATCCCTTACGTACTCGCAGCTCAAGTCCATTCAACCTATACTATAATTTCGATCGATTATATATTTACCAGTGTAATGAGTTTGCCTTCCATATGGTACGTAGTTTTGGGGGGTACGCATTGGAGTTCACGGAGTCTACGCTTGCGCATTTGCTAAAAGTGATAAAATAGCTAAAGAAACAGCGCAATTTCCCGTTAAACTTTTAAGCGTTGTCGCTTCAGCCTTCACAAATGATTTTTTCAGGCATATTTTCTCTTGTTTTGTTTGTTTGTTTGATTGTTTGGATTCTGCGGGAACACAAGGCAACAACAAAATGAGAGTATACAATGACATAACCGTGTCAGGTTGGACAGAGCCTGGACAAAAGTACTAACAAGTTATTCAAAGAGAACAATAGCTAATGATCCAGTGCCAAAAGTAAGAAAGTATTTTGTGCCTTCTGGGACTCCCTTGGACTTTGATTGTCTGAACAAATTACTTTTACTACGCGTTATATTCGCATAAGCATCTGTTGAAAAAGGTTGCCGGCAGTTCGGGTTTCATCGTAGGAGATAACAGCACCATGTGAAATCGCAGTGGAGATGTGAAAGTAGAACGTCCACGCCTCGCTTCGTTTCGTTTTCCGTTAGCTGAGTTTATTCTGTTGTAAACCTCCGGCAGTAGGGAAAGACAAGCAGTTCCGTCATTCAAGGAAATTCTGGCGCGATTTTGTTGTTTTCGTGCAAAGTAAAATTGGGACTTTGGCGATGTATTTAGTTTTTCACGTAATAACGAGCCTCTGGTGAAGAACAATACTCACCGATGATGCCTAAATTTTTTACACGGGTATTTTGTCTTGAGATTGACATATTTAAGGGGGAAAACTAGCGAAAGAAATTGCTATGGCATCATTTTCAAGCGGCAAATACAATTTGAACCTGACTGATATATACGGAGCGAGGTGATAGAATGTTGTACTTAACATGTGTGCATGTTAAGTATTTAAACAAATCCTTTTTCGCGAATAGCCTAACACTGAATACGTTAATCCTGTCACTTCACTCAGTACACAAATATAACTGCAAATTTCTGACAATGTACCAAACCGATAAACCCAAATTAAACAAACGAGGTTAAGAGAGCGGTAAGATCGAGTCTTAACAAATTATAATTCGTTTTTGGAGATTCAACCTCAGTTTCCCTCTGCGAAGGGGGTTTTGGTGGATGTTGTAAAAAACAGAGAGAGAGACATACAGACAAACAGAGACAGACAGACAGACAGACAGAGAGACAGACAGATAGACAGAGAGCGAGACAGAGAGAGACAGAGAGACAGACAGACAGACAGAGACAGAGACAGAGACAGAGAGACAGAGAGAGACACAGACAGAGAGAGACAGACAGAGAGACAGACAGAGACAGGGAGAGAGACAGAGAGAGACAGAGACAGAGACAGAGAGAAAGTAATAAGGTCGGCTGTTTGAAAAACTACCTAAGGCGATGCTAGGGTTTTTTCTTCGGGACATCACTAATATATGTATGCTCACTGGGAAAAAAGTTTCTTCTTGCGTCCTCACAGGGAAAATGAAATTTTTGGAAAAATGAAATAGATATCAATACTCCTTATAGCTGTAAACACTAAGAGGGTTATCAAACAAGTTAGAAGTTACGGTCTCAAAAAGTGTAAAGAATGACGTCAATAATCATCATGGAAGGCCCGCAGGATTACCTTACGGTATTCTATCGCATGCTTTTTGTTTGTTTGTTTTTGTTAGTATCTGTAATATTGTAAGTATTGTCTTTAGCTTTGTTTATTATTAAAATTTATTCTATCCGCATGCGCAGGAGCCCATAATAGGCTCGCAACTGTTCCTGTTGCCAGAGAGGTTGATCAATTTAAAGGCTCCAGGAAAAACAACGTCATAAGTGACTTTTGCGCGGTTTTTAGGACATTTCGCAAAATCGCGGCCAATTCCAACCGAGTCAAGTGCACTAAAAATTTGGCGTGAACTTCACCATGCTGTGTTCTAAAAAGAAGGGCAATAAAAAGAAGCCAAAGAATTTCTCTCCCCCCCCTCCCGACGCAATTCTTTTCTTTTCCTTTGTTATTTTCTTCACACCACTTGGGAGAGGCAATATATAATCAATAACTTCAAAGTCGCCATTTATTGTGCAAAATTTAGCCGCAATTTCACAAAATGGCCAAAACCAGGGACCGCGGAGACCATTTTAAAATAGCAGGGCTAAAAAAAACCTGGCCACGACTAACAAGTGTTAGGGATCACTTTTCCGCCATTTATAATGTCCTAAAGAAACCAACCCAAGGGGCTGTAGCTGTATCAAAACACTGGGAGGGCTGTAGCCCTACCAGCCGCTCCCCCTCAGCGGTCCCTGCAAATAAAGAGTCACTAAAAAAGTAACTTGGGATGTTTTTACTCTGAGCCTTTCAATTACCCAGCGGAGGTATAGGGGATCCCCCTCAGGACCCACTCCCGTACAACTATGGTGCTTACCAAGGGAACAATGCCTGTTGTGGCTGATGTCCGTGCAGATGCACTGATATTCATTTTCCATCCGATGACAAGTAGCGCCGTTATGACAAGGGTTCTTGTTGCAAGGATCCTCTGGGCAAGGAAAGAAGAAGTCATTGAGACCCTGCTTTAAAATAATTATTGTTTGAAGGATAATTGAATTCTTTATATCAATCCAATATGCAGCTTAATCGGTGAGACCTAGAAAGGAGAGTCTCTCTATCCGAGAACACGAGCTAGTATAGTGACAGCTTTAAGTGCGACTTCGCTTATTAACGCGGTAGAATTAGTTGAAGACAGCACACCGGACGGAAAGTAAAACAACGAAAGAGATTAGAAACCTCATCTGACAAAAGAGTGATATGTCAACTGGTTTTAAGTGTAGGCCAGGACTGTATGACCACGGAATTAAGAAAAAAAAACCAGCGTCGATGTATCAATGATGATAAAGAGTCGTCCCTAAACCTGCCCGTAACACTAAGTCCCGGCCCTACTGAACCACTTGTAATTTGGTTACCCATGGACAACGAAGGAACTCACAAAAACTCGTTAAGAAGTGCCCGTGCGTTTCAGATCGAATTGGAATTTGCTTTTTGAGGAGAGGGGACAACTGGAGTACCCGCTGGGGGAAAGGTCTATCGCGTTCTCGGGAAGCGAACTAACGACAAACTCTACCCACTTTTGATGTCGAACTTGGCTATACTGATGGGTGGGAGCAGGGAAAAAAATTAAAGCACTTTGAGAAAGTCTAGGCAGGAGGCAAATGCTCTCAACGGCGTGCCATTCCTGCCGTAGTTGAATAACGCGAATTGGCCCCCGCAAAGACAATGGAGCTTTGCATGCATATGGCGTTTCGGACCTTAGCCTTTATAAGAATAAAACAGGGTATAACAGATTGTCAGTAAGTGGTTCATAAGACCCTGTGAACACAGTGTAAAGAAAATCTCTGAATTACCTTTCATCCGATTGCAGCAGGTTATGGATTTGGTCGTTTTGGTTTGAACTGTTAGAAAAGCAACCTCCACCTCAAAGGCTGATAGTTCATGCATCCAGATAGAAAGATGTCCAATGTTGAATGCGCCATAACTATTGGCCCGCAGCAAGGATTCGAGTGAATTCGGTTTACCGATGGTTATCAAACCATTCTTTGGATTCGTAAAGCCTTTGACAACGCTGGTAGGATTATAATTGGATAGAGCAAGTTTACCATTTTTGTAGAACTTGAGCCCGTGATTTCCGTTCCATGTAAAGGCGAAATGAAACCACCAGCTAGGAATGGAAACGAGAAGGATCTTCCATGTTGCTTGGGTTGTTGAAAGTTCTAAGAGGAACGTTCCTGGAGAATGCACGTGAGGCCCTCTCCTTTGGGGGCAATTTTGACAAATAAACCGGAAGCCGGGTCCATAATCTTGATAGGTGTACCCACCACTGGAAATGATGAATTGACCTGGTATAAGGAGACAAATAGGCAGTGTCACACCATTTGAGCCGTACTGTAAAAGGCAAAAACGCTTGCGCATCAACGGAAACCAAAAAAAATAATGCTGAATTTTCGTTAACAAGAACCATATTGTTGCACTGAAACCATTTTTTCTCATCTTCATCCAAGGATAACGAGGATGGAAATGGATTGAAACTTGACAAAATTGGCAAACTCTGGACACAAGTTTGGACACAGGTTTTCCAAAAATTCCCAAAAGTTTCATATGGATAGTTTTTCCTGTTAAATTCATTTCATATTTTTCTTCTTGGTTTGTCAGGAATGTTGTTACTTGTCAACTTAAGCATCAAGTTTCAATTTTCAGCCAGTTAAGACCTAAATACAGAAAGTAACTTGACAGTGCCCCTTGATTTAATTCCTCACCAAACTTTCCGCGTGCATCATAGCTCGATACGCACGGACAAATGACTGCCCGAATCATTTGTTTTATTTAGTGTATTTTTTGCAAAGCAGTTTTGCTACGGCTTTAACTGGGTCAGAACTGAAAGGTTATCAGGATTCACGCTTGAGCAACCCAATAGGCCACGTCCGAGTTCATTTTAGCCTCCTTTTTTCATAGCGAGTCTAAGCGCGAAGTCTTCCGCTCATTATGAAATGTAAAACTGATAACCATTACAAAACTTGAGCCTATTTTCCTTTGAAAAAGAGGCTGACGTGAAATCGGAAATGGTCTATTTCTTGCGTGGTTGTGTTTCTGTCGACCCTTGAGAGCTACAGGTTGCGTCGTGGTCAGTACGTGGACCCGTAACCAAGATCTTCCGATATGGTGAAGATATTACGGCAAAAAGAGAATGAAGACAGTCTAAAGCAATGGTAGCCGACCACTGGTTGGCCAATAGTAAGACGTGAATTGACTTAGTGTACTGGGCTTATACATTTTTCATCTTCATTTTTCAGTTGTATTTAATGTAGGGTTTGGTTATTTTGGTCAAAGTGGGCCTGGAAAACTGCTAAGTGACATTTTAGACGGTGTTTGGTCATTTTCCCCACGAAATTAAGGCCAATTATGGCGCTCTTACCATCCACGTATTTGATCCAAAATGCCACAGACAGGCCCTCCGTGCAATTTGTTGGATTAACAATGCATCCGTCTTTGACATCCTTGATTTCAATGAAGTTGTCTTTTCCGTCCAGTGTCAACACATCTCCAAGCTGTTCGGCGATCGAAACTTTTACTCCATTGTGGGCTTTAGCAGAGGCATTTCCGCGCAAGTCAATCAACCCTTTATCGGCCTTTTGAGCGTTCATTGGAAGGTAGTGAGCTGCTAACTTGAATGGCTCGCCTTCAAGGAAGATAGTAGAAAAAAGTCAGTTGTTGCAATTCGTTCATGGTTGATTAAGCGCTTCAGTTTCAATTGAGAGTAAAAGTAGAAAGTATAGTAAGGAACCTATTTTTATACACAGCCAAGAGAGGATGATGTAAGAGAACATTTAAGAATTGGTTCATGCTTAGCGTGCGTATATCGAGTTATGGATGCACTTGGGAAGTTTGGAGAGCACGAAAGAAGCGTAAGAGTTGCTCGAGGCGTAGCCGAGAGCAACTCTAGCTTCTTCAGTGCTCTCCAAACTTCCCAAGTGCATCCATAACTCGATATACGCACAGCTAAAAGCATGAACCAATTCTTTTATAACAAAGTGACAAGAACGTAGTGCACGGAAAACAGGTTTATTTGTGATTGATTACAAAATTCTCTCAATGCGCGTACTGAGAAAAACAAAGATTTTTATTGGCTGATTACAAACACGCCATTTTGTATTTGATTACACGTCATCAGGTGGACGCACGGCCGTGCGTATGTTGAGAAATGTACCATGATGACGCCAATAGGAATAAGGGAAGCACGCGCGCTATGTTATAATTTTATCCTCAGCTCCATGACTTGTTGTGTTGAGTACAATGCCGTTGTCGAACAGTCATTAGGGACCTTAAGATTGGAGTACGAATTTTCCATTCTGAACACGTGCACTTGGAAAAATGTCGACCTCGAAACTTAATGCGCGTGCTTAGTACAGAAAACTCCCTCATACTTGTACTCCAATCTAAAGATCGCTATTGCATGTGCTTTTCCTTTGTCGCGCTCCTCCCCTTTACGCACTTCAGTCTCTTTGTGTAATAACGCAGAACCACAGAAATCGCGAAATCGCCTTTGTACGCCAAAATAAGAATCCCTTTAATCTGTGAATTGTGACAAAAGCCCCTTAATCCCAGAGCACGTCACACTGACACCAATTACTGTCGGTTTTCGTGCCCACATGAATTCTCTGTCATCATAGTTGGACGAGGAAAAACGTTATTGTTAAAGCGCACACAAATTAAACTAAGAAAGTCTCAGAATAAATTTTATTGACCCTTTATCTCATATATTTGGCATGATATTTTGGAAATTTGCACTGATTTGTTTGTAAACTTTTTGGCTTTCAATTTTCAAACAAACCTTTGTATTTTCGACTATACACCCATATTACCCGCGGTGCTTTTAATGTCGTATGCAGAAGACAAGGTTTGCACCCATGGAGTCATCGTGCCAACGTGAATTGAAACAAATGAAATGAGTTCAAAACGCTCGAGTATCTCTTTAAAGACGAAAATGCTTCAGCAATCTTGACAGAAAGAAAGTGATTGATGGCAAAAGAGTGGGAACATTTTATGTTGAGAACCGATCATCCAATGAAAACATTTGGGTATCGTTTCGCGTAAGCTTCCTACAGAGTCATAAATATTGTAATTTTTTTTCTTTGAATGAAGTACATTGTTCTCAATGGAGTAACAGATGCGAAATTCAACAAGGACAAAGTTAACCTACAGCTCAGTTCAGCTCAGCTGTGATCAGTTCGTGGGATTTAAGATAAAAGAAAAACATGCTGCTATTGTTTATCATCAAAATAAGACATATCGAACCAGTTGAGAAGACAATTGTATTAATACTGACTAACCTTGACAAAACTATTGATTGAACGCAAAGGGATCGGTAAAAATAACTGGTATATTTTCATGTTAAGGAGCTATTTCTTACATTTATTTACGTCGTGATTATATTGATATACCTGCAAATAAACAGGATGTTTACGATACAAAAACATGGGAAACACATTGCAGATCCTCAACATGAACAAATTTACCTCATGGGGATAGTTTGATAGCGTAATAATAACTGCTGTTATGTGCTGAAAGGAAAACTTATTTTTTTGTGGGAAAAAAGTAGAAATATTTCAGATGGCCCAAGCGTTAGGTCAATTAGATGTGGCAAAGACTTCCCGAAACAACCTTATCTATTCGAAAAGTCAAAACATTCCCTTTAACAATTTTTGATTATTTAAAATTTTAGGGATTTAGGTCGCAGTAGCAACTTTTATTTTTAATGTGTGAAAACCTTGGATATAAAGAAAAAAACTGAGTAGAGTTCATTAGTAGCAAAAAAAAATCTACACTTCAATTCCTCAAACGTGCAAAACGAATTACTGTCATATGAGGAAATTTCTATTGAAAAAACCCGTATTTTTTCACCGCTTCTTACTATAATTATTTTTCTTTAATCGTCACGAGTGCTGACCTAAAGAAAATATTTTGGGGAGTTGTCATCCCTTACTGTTTTTTTTATGAAGCTTTGACCAGACTCCAAGCTGGCCTCACAAAATCGAATGCGACAATCAGAAAATAAAAAGAAAACTCTTCCTCCAAGAGCCGAAATTTAAATATTTTGAAAGCAACTCCAAAATTCACTCTCTACACTTACAAATAAGCTCTAACCTTGGAATCGCACAAGCCTTTGGTGTCTTGTGATCGCACGGTTTTTACGGGAAAATGACGGAGATGTGAGCGAAAATAGAAGAAGAGCCAGCACTGCAAACTGCAGAGTTAAGTTCATTTGACGTTCAATTGAACCAACGGAGACGAACACCGCAAACTAATTACATTTGAGTTGGTGGATTCCTGATCTTCAGGTCCGCAGATTTTTAGAAGTTTGCGTTCTCACTTCGGCCTCACTCGACTTGGCATCAAACCGTGAACTGGAGCGCAACTCGGCGTAAAGCGAAGACTGACTGAATTTCATACTGAGACGCAATAATCTGTACTTCGCTCACCTGTCCTCAAATCCAAATCCAAGCTCATAATTTATTCATTTCACATCAGAAACGATTGCTGCTCAAAATGCTAATTAACTAAGTGCGGAAGCTCAAAAAGCGGTTTTTAATTTGCACCGTCGATCAATCGCGACAAAAACTCTCTTTCGCTCATCGCTCGTGTTCTTGTAGTTTGACTTGAATGTTAGCACGTATGAGAGCCATTTTGCGACGCTTGTTTCCTGAGGTTAACGTGTGAGCTACGGTCCTGCAGATAAAGAAAAACTGACGAAAAAAAATCATTTTTCAGTCCAAGCTATCCTTTATTTTGCCAAATAATACGAAATCGTAATTTTTCAAACAATCGCTAAGGAACCAATCGATCGAACTCTATCAAAGCTTTTATCTCAGCGCTGTTGATTTCAAGGGACAGACAAAATCTGTTAGCTACATAAAACAAGCAAATAATACAGTTCAGACGTAAACTAAAAGCATCATTTCATTTCTGTTCGTCCAGAACTCGAGCTTGGTACTTAAATATTTATTACATTTAGAGCCAGTGGTGAACATTTATCTCTACAATTATCTTATAGAAGTCCCTTAAAAAGAAAAATCCACCCATTTTCTTTGAAATCATGTAACTAACAAGCCCCTCTTATTAATTAGTCTATATTTGGTGAAGATAATACTGAACATTTTAGACCTTAATTTTATTAACATGTTGCACTTATTGAAAACTCTGAGTCATATGTATATAAGTTCTTGTCTAAAGTAACCATGTAGTCTTCTGTGCCGTTACAGCTCTCGTCGGACGAAACAAATTTCTCTCTATCCCCACGGGACTAAATCGACATGAATAATAATCTTTAGAAATCCCTAAACGTTCAAGAAAACAACAGGACTCTGAAAGTGAGGACGGACACTTCAGAGCTTTTCAGAAACATGATACTTTAATCGTTGTTCCAACCAAGGCCAATTAACTGACTGAGAAGTGGGGGCTTGTGGTTTAGGTGTTGCGAAGTCTTCAGTATAAGATAAGATCCTTTGAGTTTCTCAGCGTCAATTAAATGTGGAAAGACATGATTGAAGCGCTAGTTAGATTAACAATTAGCCATCTATCTGGCTCGGCTTACAAAGTGATAATATTATTAAGCTGAACAAGGCGTGAGCTTCCTTTGTTTTGTTTTCACGTTTAATATCTCATTGACACATAAAGTGCATATTTGACAAAAAATATACCCTCAACATTTTTAACAACTTGAATGTAAAAAGGATGCATTAGTCTTCTGTGAAGCGTTGATATGATATCATTCAAATTAATTCACTCTTCAATTGTATGTGCCTTGAATATCCCTAATAAGAGTTCTTTTTTCCCCCAATAAAAGTTACTGTCATTGGTATATCAAACGGACACACGTTTCTTAGTCGGCAAGACAAACTTGATTTAAAGACGAAACATCAGAAAAAAATGAAAACCGTTAAATTGAAATTGGACTTTTTGTTCAATACTGTAACGTTTATTTTGAAAAGTAAAATTGTTTGCGCGACAGGGTGTTGCAATTCTTTGTTACGTGTTGTTAAAACTTTACAAACTTTACTCGAGCGCTAACTGAAAATACCTTCCTACTACTGTATACTGAATTATTTATATGCACACCTGCCTTGTCGCAAATAAATTGTTTCGAAGGCACTGACACGAACAGCATAATTACAGAGAATAATGACTAAATATTTAAGTTCCAAGACTTTTAATTTCGAAATTCATAAAAAGCAATTTACGTTTTCTAAACATTTATGATGTTTTTTTCCTAGTTTTTCCCACTTTTGATTAGGTAGACAAGCTAATAAAGCTAGCCTGACAGTTTCCTCGTGAAATAATAAATGAATTTACCCACTGAAAAACAAATAAAAAATTTAATAGTTTTGTAGAGACGTGGGTTGCCGTTACCGCTAAATTGTGTGAGTTCAGTTCCATTGAAAAGGTTTAAGATTTTCAACAAAAAATATATCAGAAAGAATTAATTTCCCTTTTAAACGTGTTTTGACTAGAAATCACCTCGTTTCACCGTGTATTCATTACGCTAAACGGCGGAGGTGGCTCTAACTTTTGACTACTGAATTCACATCAAACGTGCTACAAAGTACTTACTTTCCTACCTTACTGTTTATTATGATACGGGACTAACGCTTGAATTTGTGCATGAAGTCTCGAGGTGTGGCGATTCGAATGGAAGCTACCGAGCAGTGATTTCCTGCGGGGCTGTTCATAATGTTGTTTCTGACAGTTCTAATATTATAATTTGAAGATAAAATCAGTGCTAAGGGTTTGACCATTCCAATGAAAGCTGCTGAGCATCAGATGTAATTCCCCGTGATGCTCCTTATTTACTGTACAATTGAACAAAATACTAGCG
>BLFK01000938.1:338009-374338 GCA_014634185.1 Astreopora myriophthalma | reverse complement strand
CAATAAAAGTTACTGTCATTGGTATATCAAACGGACACACGTTTCTTAGTCGGCAAGACAAACTTGATTTAAAGACGAAACATCAGAAAAAAATGAAAACCGTTAAACTGAAATTGGACTTTTTGTTCAATACTGTAACGTTTATTTTGAAAAGTAAAATTGTTTGCGCGACAGGGTGTTGCAATTCTTTGTTACGTGTTGTTAAAACTTTACAAACTTTACTCGAGCGCTAACTGAAAATACCTTCCTACTACTGTATACTGAATTATTTATATGCACACCTGCCTTGTCGCAAATAAATTGTTTCGAAGGCACTGACACGAACAGCATAATTACAGAGAATAATGACTAAATATTTAAGTTCCAAGACTTTTAATTTCGAAATTCATAAAAAGCAATTTACGTTTTCTAAACATTTATGATGTTTTTTTCCTAGTTTTTCCCACTTTTGATTAGGTAGACAAGCTAATAAAGCTAGCCTGACAGTTTCCTCGTGAAATAATAAATGAATTTACCCACTGAAAAACAAATAAAAAATTTAATAGTTTTGTAGAGACGTGGGTTGCCGTTACCGCTAAATTGTGTGAGTTCAGTTCCATTGAAAAGGTTTAAGATTCTCAACAAAAAATATATCAGAAAGAATTAATTTCCCTTTTAAACGTGTTTTGACTAGAAATCACCTCGTTTCACCGTGTATTCATTACGCTAAACGGCGGAGGTGGCTCTAACTTTTGACTACTGAATTCACATCAAACGTGCTACAAAGTACTTAGTTTCCTACCTTACTGTTTATTATGATAGGGGACTAACGCTTGAATTTGTGCATGAAGTCTCGAGGTGTGGCGATTCGAATGGAAGCTACCGAGCAGTGATTTCCTGCGGGGCTGTTCATAATGTTGTTTCTGACAGTTCTAATATTATACTTTGAAGATAAAATCAGTGCTAAGGGTTTGACCATTCCAATGAAAGCTGCTGAGCATCAGATGTAATTCCCCGTGATGCTCCTTATTTACTGTACAATTGAACAAAATACTAGCGTGCTACTTTCCCATTGAAACCTGCTCAAGTTTAAAGAAATATTTTCTCAAATTGGTATGCACGGCCAATATGAGAAGAAAATGATTTGTCGCTCGAGGAGAGAGAGTGGAGCAAGACGAGAAAGAGGCGGCTAAAAATTGAGACTAGATACATTGTGGCTTTAAAAGGATGCCCCGAGAAACGTAAGCCCTTGATAATGTTAATGCTCCCAAACTAAAAGGTGACATAAGAAATCACTGTTAACACTTCAGTTTGGATAAGTGCACGATTTCCCTATCAACTGATCTGTAGGGCCAGGGTCAAAAATAGATTGAAGGTAACTCAAATCGCGTGCTAGCAACGCAACATGAACTACATTATTGACGTTGATTTAAGTAAATTAGCCTTTGTCTGAGAACAACAACAATAACAACAACAAGAAGAAGACTACAACGACTACAATGGTATTTTACAAAGAGAAGGGAGAGAAAAAAGATCATAGGAAGTAGGGTGCAAACTAGATACAATTGCCGAGGAGTTTTAATTATTCATCCTCTTATAGTTAGTTTCTTAATGCAAAGGCTTTGTAAATAATGTAAACTTTCTTTCTACAAACATATCAAGTCCATCAAAAAGAACTGCGATTTTATCTTGATCATTTAGAGAATGGAGGCTGGGATGTTTACTAACAATGGTGTCTAATAGCATTTTTCATTGCGTATAACATCTATTGCACTTTGAAAAAAAAAATAGCTCTATCTCAGTTTCTTATAAGGTGCACTGAGTACTGACGAGTTCTAAGGTGCTCAGCCGAGAGGTTAAGAGTGGAGTGTCTTCACTGTTCAGTTTGGTTCTCAGGATGTGATTGCTACTCCTAGTTTTGCCGCCGCGCCCTAATTATGATTCTGGTCTGTAATGAGTTAACGGCAGTGAATTAGAAGGAATTGCATCAACTGCAGAGTGAAATTTCAGTTCTCTGTTGCACTTGATCAGTTCAGATTAATGTTTTTTCAAGTCAGTTGTTATACTTCCTGTCATTTTGTTATCTTAGATTGGTTTTTTTATTTTGATATCTCATAGTAAGAAAGAATGGTTGTTTTCTTGTGCCTGCCGATCGAGTTGATCTGTTGGCAATGCCTGGTTTTGGAAGTTTGAGTAGGTGTAGCAAAATCTTTGTCGATTATATTCATTTTATTACATAACTCAGTAATTCTAGAGAGGCTCTTTGCTTCCATTACGCGGTAATCATGTGTTGGGATCTACAGGATGTTACCGAGCTTCCACGTAAACTTTCTATTAATTTTTGATAACCTCCTTAGAGTAACAAGCAGCGACTTATTGTATGTGTTAAGTGCTTATCTGAAACTCCACTGTAGGCACACGTATAAGAAGAAAATAATTAATCTCCACTTGTTCTTCATCTCCGCATTGTCTGTCAATTATCCTTTTTTCCTAACTACTCCTCTCTCACTTATGACTGCGCCTGTCATAGCGAAATTTTGAACTAATAAGGGTGTTGTCTAAAGCTGAGTCGATTTTGAGATAAGGAGTTGAACCGATGCGACTGAATATCTCATCTATTTTAACACCATTGCTTATCTTCGAAAAGATATTTTTCGATTCATATTATGTCATTTGAATGTATCGAAACTGGCCTATTTCTTCCAAGTTGCCATTCTTAAACGGGTGTCCCAGGTGAAGAATAACCATTTACTGAAAGTATTAATTTCATCATGTTCTCTTTGCAAAATGACTGAATGGTTCATAAGCTTGCTTCAAAATTCTCAAGAAGTTTTCACCCGCTAAGATGTTCTTGTCTCTCACATTCCCTGAGAGTTCGTTAATTAAGATGACAGAAAAATTCCCAGGAAAAATGATAAAAACGTTAAGGGAGGAGCGAAGTGATTAATGGGAGTTTGCTATTTGCGCAATCGTTAGAGTTTTCTATTATTCAAAACGCCACGCCGCGTTATCAAATGCATTAGTTGACCTAGATCCAGTGTATTATCCTCGAAAATTCAGCCTGTATTTTTGTATCTTTCAGCGTTCACAATTTTCAAGCGTTATAATTATTTCAAGCGATAAGGTCACCCCCTCCCTGCCCCCTACCTGTCAAGGCTCAAGTAAAGTTGTACAGCTATGTGTGTATCGACCCAATAGACGGCTACAATGTGGAAAGAGCTACCTACTGCAAAAGTCGGGATGTTTCTTGTCAATCATCTCTCCCAAATAACAGGCCTCCATTTTCAGTACACACATGTTAAGGTATGTTTTATCGTTGGTCCCGCACACGAGTCTCCGCTCTCTACTACACCCTTGCTGACATCTGCACTCAGCGTAGCCGCTCCTAGTTTGGACGCACTTTGCGTGATACTTGCACTGCAGGGCTTCGCACGACCGTCCTGTCGGGGAAGGGGAGAAAGGATTTATCAACAACAACAACGACAACTTTCCGAACCACCAAGTAGCAACTAACTCGAGTGAAACTCAGGTGAGAAAAAAGGAGGACGGAGATGTTTTCACTGTTCCGAAGTTTTAAGTAAGATAAGAGAATAGTCAATGTACTTGCTGGATGATGTTATGTACCATGACTTGTAAGCGACGATTTTCAGTGCAATAATTTTGCACAGAAATTTAGAGTCGCGTGACATGGGCTTTTATCACGCGGCGGCCGAGCCTCGAGTTGATAAGTTTGAGAGCGAGTTCGGGGTAGACAAAACAAAGGGGTTTGAATCCCTCGGGAGTCGAAATGGCCGCCGCGTGATAAAAGCGCACGTGCTAGTGCACGTGCTGCTCTACTTGTTCCTTGTCAGTTTTCGATCTGATCATCTAGCGATAGGCCGTCGGTCTATCAGCCAGGTACTGTACTCAGATGTGCATTCAAATGTTAACTTACCTGTAGTCATTTTCCGGCGGGTTGTCCCGGAGGTAAAGATCGTTGGCTTTGCGGTAGTATGTGCGGGTAATGGAAGGGATTTTGATGGGCGGTGTGTAGCTGCGGGATTTTTAGATTGCCGAGCAACCCGAGACATCAATGTGGATTCAGTACTCAGAGTTGGTTCCACCGTTGTCGAGAAAGGATTTTCAGGAGCTGAAGACAAATACGAGTAGACTTTATTCAAAAATGGCGCCCGATTTACTACTCTTTTGTGTTCCCGCAAATTACACTTCCTAGCCTCATTTTAACGCAAAGATTATTTTGGATTTAATGCAAGATAACGAGGGTTGATGGGCTAGCTTGGAAAAAAGACAAAAGAATAATTTAATGCCCGCTATTTTTGAAAACGGTCAATGACCTTACATCACAAAGTACTTTTTTAAAAGAAACTTAAATGTGCATTCAAATGTTAACTAACCTGTAGTAATTTTCCGGCGGGTTGTCCCGGGTTGTTATACTTGTGTTTGGGGCTCACGAGTTGCCCCACCCCCAACCCAAAGGTGGAGGTTAGCAAATAGTGGAAGACATACATAGAGGGTAACAGAGTAATGTGGCAGTGAGGGAAGACGATTAGATGTTACATCTGGAGGGTGTTGCTGGTCCGTTTACACACAAGCAATTTTGGGGATCTTTTTGTCGCATTTTTCGATGCATTTTCTGTCGCGTTTTACCTCGCACGGAAAACAAAGTTTAAGTACTGTTGATTAATTAACCTTCTAGGCCCCAATATCAACGCACATCTTCTCCTTACTGTTCTTCGTCATGTTGAGTTTCCTATGGTACTGGCAAGGAAAACTTTTTCTTTTCAAACCACACTGAAGTTGCTTTTCAAACCACAAGTTGTTTGTGATGTAGTATTTCCACGACAGTGCGAAAGTTTCATCGGGCATTTCAAAGACAAGAAAACTGATGATTGTTGTTCCCCCGCAATCAGCGCGCCTCAGAGACCAGGGACGAAGGAATATTTTTGGTTGGTTCGGTGTTCATTTGAATCTGTTGTTTCAGACTTTTGGTAAATTGTTGTTTCAGTGTTTCACAGAGGTTGCAAGCCTCACGCGGGAGACAGCGATCACCTTATGAATTACTAATGAATTTGAGAAGAGAAACTTTCCTTTACGATCACTGTTGGTACTTAAAAGCTTAGGAGGCGGACAGGTCAATACTCACCGCAGTATGAACATGATCTCGGACAAATATTCCTCATTTTTCGATGTTTACAGTAATGCGACTGCGCAGCAAATTCCTTGCAACCTGTACTCTTGTCCTCACATTCACCGGTTATTTTTTCTGAAATAAAATCAAAACCATGTCAGAACAGCCCACTCTGGGTTCTTTGTTTTGTAAAAAACAGTAGAAGCATGAACGGAATAGTGGTTATCGTGTGGAACGCAGAATGGTAGAATGCATGTGGGTGGTACTGTGCCACGAATAGTTCCAGAACTTTGTTCGAAGGGTGTCTTTCAATCTAAGCAGTGGACAGGGCACATTCAGACTAAAATTGTCTTATTCTAGCCCACCAGTGAAATCTGACTCACAAGTAGTATTCAGTACCATCCTTCCTGCTTGTATTTCCAGATACCACGCATCCGTTTACAACCGCTAATTTCATTGGTTCTGGTTAGGACGCAGCTCTATTGTTTTTAGGGTTAGGGTTCATTGTTTCTGTTGTTTCTTTGAATGTTTCTATTGTTTTCTGAGCCAATCGCGTGGGCTGTTGTAATAGCTGCGTGCTGACCCCGTATTTCGGGTGCCATAGTTTCCTCCGGAACTTGAAAAGGAGTACGTTCAAGCCACGAAACTTTGCAATTTGTATGTTCTTTCCCATCTTCAAAGCATGTCAACAGACTGGATTTTCAGAATAAGCAGCTCTTAGTTTTACAAACTGCTTTTTGGGACTATCGAGAAACGGACCCTAGGCCCCTTGCAGTTGTTCAAAGCCTGGAGACCTTTATCCGATGGATGAGTCGCTGTCCAGCTTTTAAAATACACTCCAAACAAAACATTTGCCTTTGACCACATTTTGAAATCGCTAGATGGTGACCAATCTACCGAAAGAAGTTATCCAGGCATTGAACTGGGGCCTAGGCGAGTAGAGGTAACTAGGGACAGCGGAGCGGCCTGTAGCAGAGTGAAAATTCTTGACATGTTAACGCAACCTTCTACTATTTTATTTCCTGCGTTATCCGATACTTTTTGTAACTCGATCGCCTGTTTTCCAAATATAGAGAAAACGGCTACATGGGAGGGGAGAGGGTGAGGGGGGCGCAATTTCAAGCATAAATGAAAATATGAAAGAACACGTGATCTAAATTGATTTTTTGAAGTAGTATTTCGAGGAGAATGCCGAAAGTGGCATGTCCGAGCCCCAAGTGATAGGGGGAAAGGATACTCAATTGAAAATACGCTCCGCCGGCAACGTGGGCCAACTTTCCTATTGAAACGACGCAAAGGGAGATATGTCTCTCAACGAGATGGACAATTATTTTTCGGACTTTTTTTTCTGACAGTGAATAGGGCGTTTTCGCTCTTGTGACACGCGACTATATTTTTTTTTACCCAGAATATTAGGAATTACCTTTGCATGTTTCTATGCGTAGGTTGACACCTGGACATATGCATTTGTTCTTGTTGGATTGGCTTATTTGTCGACACTGTTCAGGATCATGGCACGGGTTTATCACACAAGGACTTACTGAAAAGACATTCGTGTAACGTTATTTTGCAATCTCCTAACCCTAACCACTAGGCCAAGCCCCCTCAAATACGAAGCAAATAAAGGGTTAGAGGTTCTTAATGGAGTATTTCCGTAGAGAAACATTTCAATACCCGGATATTCCAATGAAAAAGTTTATGATCAAGGGAGATGTTCAACAAGTACATTTCATTTTGTCGTTTGTCAGTAGGGGATAGGTGGCAGGTGATTCGAAAATGTGGTGACAAAAAGGTGCTACACGGACGAAAAAGGTGCCACACGGACGAAATCTTTCACAGAACTTCCTACAGCATTCAGACGATGAATGATGACCGGCTTTATTTGAGGTGGCCAAGAGCCCATAACCCGGAGCGTACAACTCCCATACTGGTGCTATATCACGGCATTTTTACAGACCAAGCTATTTATAGACGTGTTTTTCCCGCGAAAAGTTCAGTTCCAGTCCGCACACGTCCAAGCAATTAATTATGCGAGGCTTATGATTGGCTAGCAAGGCTCCTGTGGGACACCAAGGCTCCGGTGGGAGACTGAATTCCCGGAAAATCAATCTAAAAATAGCTTGGTCTGTGAAAACGCCTTGACACAAGTATAATGAAGTTGTATGCTCCGGGTTATGGGCTCCTGAGGCTCAAACCAGTTTAAACACTTTCAAGAGATTTTCTTATTAGAAGGATTGACATTACAGCACTATATCAAGTATTCGCAATGTTACCAATGGTACCATATGAAACATCAATTATTGCTCAACAAGATGCGGTCATTATTGTGACTTAAGAAGTTACCGTGGCAACAGGGAAGCCCTTTCTGAACTCAGTTTTAATTAGGGAGCTTACGAAACTGAACGACGTCGACAGCAACGAGAATACATTTTTAAAAAAAGCTTTAGTGAGCGAAAACAGTGGTTCTGCAGCCTCTGCACGGGCGTTTTACAATTTGGCCCATTTCTTTGCTGTCATCTCCTAAATAACGAGGTAAAATGACAAAAATTAAGGTTCTGTGGAGGAGGTGAGCACATAACGATGCATGTTCAATTTTCTCTCTACTCTTCGAATCCGCTCATACCAGTTTAATTTCTCGACAGTTACTACACGTTTTAAATGCGGAATGACGTGAAATAGTTGCGCAGTGATACTAACGCGAAGTTGTAATTTTAAATGACGCCCTCGTAGCCATCATCTCCATCGTTGAGTAAGCTCTCTATTATTACTGAACAGACACACGGCAAAAACGAAACCATTCGTTTTATGCAATAGGAGAACTGTTGACAATGGCCTCACTTTTGTTGGCCATCTCATTGATCGTCGGTAATGACCAATCAAATTGCGCGGAAAATCAGCATATTCTCTAAACAAAAAAAACACATATGATGTCCATCTAAAAATGCCATCCTTATAGTACACATACCTGATTTAAAGTGGCAACAGAGGACAATTTCCTGATCATAAACCACACTCTCTTCATACACTCCAGCTATATCTTCCGCTGACAGCTCCTTAAGCCAAATTGCAAATTGCGAGATCTCGAATTTTCCGAATTCCTTAAACCTTAAAAGATTACTGGGCCGCGCAAGCGTGATAACGGGCGTGTAATTCTGTTGACGCAGCGGAGACACAAATTCGGGTTTGTCCGTAAACGTGCTCAGATTCCCATCTTCGTAGTATCTGAGACCATTTCGGTTGTGCCAAGTGAAAGCCATGTGAGTCCAAAGTCCAACTTCTTCATGTATTAGCAACGACCATCTCTGGTCACGTGTCTCGAGCAGAAATCGAAATCGTTTGAGCCTTTGGTGGTAGTAAAGCTGGTATCCGGGTCCATTTCTGTGGTTTGTGAATGAACCCGAGGACATTATGTACCCAGAGCTGTACACCTTAAGCCAGAAGGCCAGAGTAAAGCCATTCTTGCAGTTTGACGGTTCCGTCACACAATCGGCGTTAAAACCACCTTGAAACGTGATAAAAATGTGTTTCTTAAAAAAAGTGAAGGGCCCAATCGCCTCTACCAATATCAGCATTTAAAAAAAGTGCGTTTTCGTTAACATGTTACGTAGTTTAATTCTGTCAGCTCAGTACTGTTTTCGTGAAAAGTAAAATCATTTACGCGGCAAACTCGTACGTTAATACAGCTGGATGTACAGACAAACCACACCTCAGTCATACAAAGTTGGGACGTTTCATACCGTCATTGATTTCTTCAAAAATTTTCCTCGTATTGTCGTGACTTTTTTTCTATATACTGTGTAGCTTGTTCTTTTTTGCTATGAGTTTTATTCGCCATGGAGATTTCGATCGGGTTTATAAAAAGAGCCTTTTCATGACAACGTATTAGCATAACAGTTGAACTTTTGGTTGCATTTTTGTTACGTTACAATCACCAACAGACCTTTCCCCATTCCTCCCAGTCCCCCATGGCAAGTTATAAAACGAGGCTGGGTGAATAAAATTCGAAATGACGGAAAATGCATTGCTCCAGCCATTTTGAATGTTATCCTTCTCAGCCTCGTTTCATAACTTACCGTGGGGGAATGGGAGCAATGCGGGAAAAGTCTATTTGCTTTCTCAAATTACTATCTGTGAAATTATTATCTGTGAAGAAGTAATTAAAAGTTGAAAGAAACTTTAAATGCTCGGTGTATGCAGGTGATAGAGTCGCCAAAGAGTACAACATTTTCCTAAAACTCTTGTATATTTGGAAATAAAAATGTCGTCAAGGACGTGCTGGTGATTGGAGGGAACACTGTCATCTGGGTTCTATGGATTTTATCTAGTTGGTACATAAACGAAAATCATATAGGCTAACAGTTGAAAACCCAGACTGTAAATTTCATCGTGTAGTCCAGTTAACACCAACCAAAATACCAAAACTTAAGTTGCCTGCAATCGTATCGCAAATATGGCCGGTGAATGACTTGGCGAGAAAATGGGTTTAATGTTGAAGAGAGGCCGTATTTATCTTATGGCGCGAGCCGCAGGCGGTGATGGTCAGAACTGATTACGTAGCGGGTTAGACACTACACACAGAGGGGGCGAAAAAGTTATGAGCTCGGCTCAGCTTAGTCCTGGTTCTTGCCAGAGCTAATGCTGATCGCTGGTTAGCTTGCATTACTTTTTTTAATCGACCCTCCTCCATCTTTTTATATCCTCCTCTACTTTTCATACGATGCATCAGATAAGCAAAAGCATATTTCCACCACACAATTTTCTTATGTTTAGGTCGAGCGCCAATGTGAAGTTTCACAGACAAGTGACTTGTCACCAAGATCAGTGAAAGCTAGCTAATAAAAAAGGCTAGAATAAAGCAGATGGGGCCGCGGAAATCTGGGAATGCGACCTTCAATTTGGAAAGAAACACCGCACTTTTCAGATCCTTACTTGCACTTACTGAAAACAGCCCGGGAAACAGTTTAGGAAAGGAACTGGCGGGATGGGGGGAGGGGGGAGGGACTTGATTTGAAAGATTGTGCGCACCCGGTACAAAATCCAAGTAACTTAAATCACACCGTCTTAGCGTAGATCAAAATTCGTCTTCTTTTGTTCAACGCTGTATGATTAGCTCCACGTTGACCCAGTTTTCCCCTTACCTCCACACGGCAAGTGTTTACCTACGAAACGACGTGGGGAGCGCAAGAGGAGTGCGCACCTGTGTTGCCTAACGCAAACTTTGCTTATCATTATATTCTCTTCATTCATTTATTTATTTATTTACAATTCGCCATATTACATAGACTAACAATAATTACAGAACTTTTAAAGTACAACGCATAAATATTAAATGGCAAGGAAACCTGAAAGAAACCATGCGGCTTATACAGAATCAGGATTCCTCAAAACAAAACCATAAGATAGATTAAACTAGAGCAACAATGTGAACAGGCGTAACAGTGAGATAAAACGACAATGAAATTAATACTTACTTATAAGGAATTCTTTAAGTCTTTTTTCTAAAAACGAGAGGGAAGAAGAGCAAGCAATCTCGGGACTAAGCGAGTTAAAAATGGGCCTTGATAGAAAACAGAAAACTTCCTGATATTGGTTCTACATAGAGGTAAATGAAAAGAGCAAGCATTTCTGGTATTATAGCTATGAATCTGGTTGTTTCTTGGAAAGTTATGCAATTCAATGGGTAGTGCAGAGTTTATGAACGAGAACATGAATACACCAAGTTGGAATGAGTGGATGTCGTGACATTTCAGAAGCTTATGTTTCTTAAAAATGGGATCAGTATGAGTATCATACCTAGACTTGTTAATTATTCTTAGTGCACGCTTCTGTAAAATAATTAATCTTTGAAGGTTTGATTGATAAGTGCCCCCCCAAACTAGATTACAATAGAACAAATAAAGAAGTATTAGTGAAACAATATGCGATGGGAGTCTCCAGGCAAATAAAAGCGCGATTTATAAATTAATCCTATAGATTTGGAAATTTTACCAGCCAAAAAAGAGATATGAGGTTTCCAAGTAAGATTGTCATCTAAAAGGACCCCAAGGAACATAGTTGTAGAGACGCGAGTGATCGGCTCGTTATTGATAATCACTTGATAATCATCTGAATTTTGTTTTTTCTGCCAAGACTTAAAAATCATGAAGTTAGTCTTAGATGTATATAGAGAAAGCTTATTTGCTGAAAACCAAGTTGACAATTTGTCTAGTTCACCATTTAATTTATTAACTAAATAGACAGGGTCACTATGAGAAATGAATAAGTTAGTGTCATCAGCAAATAAGATTGCTTCAAGTTCCGAAGCCTTGTTCAAATCATTGACATATAATATAAAAAAACAAAGGACCAAGAATTGAGCCTTGTGGCACTCCAGTTGTTATTTGAGAGAAAGAAGATTTATGGTTATTATACTCTACAAATTGCGACCTCTCGGAAAAATAACTTTTAACCCAATCTAGGGCCAGACCACAAATTCCATGATATTCTAGTTATAGAAAAAGGTAGTCGTTGAGTCTTCCCCATGGTACAATGACAGTAAAGTATTTGCGCATGGGCAGACAAAATGACTAACGAAAGAAAAATAGCCAGTAGTGGTACCCCAGCGTTGTACCCTGAAAATGAACCCCGAAAAAAATTCCTAATTTGAAGGCTCCAACAGTTTCTTGCTCGATAAGGTATTAACATTGGTAAGAAGATCGTTTCAATTATTGTGTAACCTTGCGGCCAATTTGTTTTTACTGCTCGTAAGTGTAAGCTTTCGGAACAAAATGCACAATGCATAACAGTCAGTGAAACGTCATATAAGGTTTGAATGATTTTTTTGAGGTAATGAAATAACAGATGACAGTGTTCCTCTCAAGTACTTCGTGGGGAGGTGCGGGGAGTACTTACAACCAAACTTGCCGGTTGAAGGAATCGAACTGCACAGCAGACTCTTCCCTAACGGAGAGTTGTCAATCGTCAACAAAATAACATGTCATTTTTTTATAAACTTCCCTGTTTTCGTATGTGAATGCAAACTGAATAGTGAGGGAAAAGAACAATTTACATTAAAAAAAGCAACAAGGTTTGTATGAAATCAAGGTCAACTACACCCTCGCTTCTACTCCAAGGCCAGGTCACTTCACGACTGTATGGTGGACTACTTTATAATAATCCGTCTCCCACTCCAAATCAAATAGGTCGGGTTACATCAGTCGTTGTAATAATATTCAGTACCAAAATGCAAGCCTAGCTTGTTGTATTTTAGCGTGCGTAGATTAGCACCATCCCACTCGTCTGATATCTCTATTTCATTCGCCATTTTCTCCTAGCCGAGTCTAGCACCTTTGTTTGAAAACCAGTGAATTTTTAATTTCCGAATTTCGAGAGCACGTGACACGGAAACCGATCAATTAGTGATCTTTGAACCGGAAATCGGTTATTGTATTGGCTACACGTAGCTTCTTGTTACTGCAATAGAGTGTCTTGGGGATATTTGCAGAGGAGTAAAGGGTGAGTACTTACCGGTGTCCATCCAGTCATCTTTTCCATCTAGAAACAGCGCATACTTTAGCTGTGGCACGTGCACAGTTTTCCCGCCATTATAAACCATGCTGTGCGCGGCACCCTCAACATCCTCCAAAAAGCCGTTTGTGATGTTATACATAGGCCAGTAGTGGTCGGCGCTCTCGTAAGGGGATCCCCATACGGGATAAGGATAAAGCGAACCTGAGGGGTAGGAAATGTATCAAAGTTATACGATGAAGTCGCTCGCCTACCAGTGAATACCGATAGAAAAGTAATAGAGGTGATTGCCAAAAGTGATCCAGTGCCATGAAATCAGTTTTACCCCTCAGAAAAATCATTTCTTCCTTTATGTTCTTCTTTTCATTGAATACCTGGCTCAAAAGTATTTGATCGGAACAAATACATGTAAGAGTTATTTACCTGGAACGAGGGAATGTAACACATATCCCCGAGGGAAAGGTAAATAACTTACAAGGCCCCGCTCAAACGTCGAACTTCACATGTGCAGAATCTAATGCAAATGAGAAAAATCTATTGTTCTCGCTCATTTGCATTGCATTCGGCACATGTGAAGTGCGACGTTTGAACCGGGCTTTATTTATCAGTTGGTGAGGTCTTCTACAATAATAAAAAAATAATTTTAATTCTCTCGAGGGAGACTTGTTAGGTGCTACAACGTGTATACGATTAGCATACACAAAGTTCTTGGGAGTCGATGATGAGCGACCCCGAAGAAGAATTGTTTTTAACCCGAAGCAACCTTCCTGGCTCTTTGGAAGCACCTTTTCGGCAGTTGGATTCCTTTGAGAATGGGACAAGTCAGACTCACGGCCAGGCTGTTCAGACTCGTGGAGAAAATGATTTATTGCTTGAAGGTCAACCCGCTACCAATGTCGTTGCAAGGAGTAAAAAGCCCCACGAAAAAGTTATGGACGAGACAAAGGGAAAAAAAGCGCGGTATAGAAGTCGTCACCGACGAAGAGATCACTAAACGAAACAGTGAGCGAATACCAGCTAACACACGAAGGACCACTGCTTGGTCGGTAAGCCATAGGAGTACATTGTAATGAGTTGAATATTACAATGTTGCCTATTTTGGTTGTAGTATTTTGGGGGCAAAGTGCTAGAATTGTATAAGGTGCGAGCCTAGCTGTAATAACCATTTAATATCAATAATTTAATTTGACATTTCGCCTGTTTGTTTGTTTTTTCTTTAGAGTTTACAAGTAATGGGAGACTACGTCGAGGGGAATATGTTCCATTTTTCTGTTTTTGTTTTTTTTGCTATTGTTATCAGCTAATGTTTCGCACTCCCGGTTACAATCAAAGCCACCACCAGCCTCACAGGCAGTTAACAAAAGTGGGGGTTATGTAATATATTCCCCTTGCAGAACAAAGAAAAAACCCAGCCAACTGATAAATAATAAAGAATAATACACCCATGCAGACTCGATGGGTTTTTCTACTGATAGTGTGACAGAAAATTTGAAGCTCGACGCGACCATCGAATGTCAAAATCCCTAAAATGAACGCTACTTTGAACTATCTCTTCGAGTAAACCACACAACGGCTCTCTTTACGGTGACAATTTGTGTGAAAGCCGGATTGTTGGGCTTGAACAGCCAGATAAGCGATTGCAAAGAGTGCAGAAAAAGAGGTGGACCGAAAAGGTCGGTCTATATTTTCCGAGTCATTCAGTTTTGATGATGGTTATCTAAGATGATAACCGAAATATCATGGGTGCAACTGCGCGCGAAATCAGGAACTATTCGAAGAAACTATTTGAGAAAAACAGACTGAAGAAGCTTTTTGCGAAAACAGAAAGAAGGTGGTAGAGGTTCATCTTAAACACACTAGCTCCTTCTTTTTAAGTGTGGAACAAGGTCCCGTCCACATGACCGTAATCCAGATAAATTTGAAAACTTACAATTTTTCCCCTATCCTTGGCTCCTCCTTAAACGCATGGAAATTTCTTTACCCCGATATTAACGTGGATCTTGTAAAGTCGGTTTCTTGAAAAAAAGTTCCGTTTTCGCTGTCCAAACTAACACACCACGCTGACGTTTTCACACTGATTTTCCACTGTGGGAAGCATTTTCAAGAACTTTCGTTCTTTTTGTAGGAAATGCCTTCAGTTTAATGTTAACGGAATGCAAAACAGAAACAAAAAAACGTAAGACTTTAGATGCGGTTTGAATTTATCCGAATTAGTGTCGCCACGGAAGGGACCTAAAAAACCGTGCCTAAGAGTGGAAAGTAACTCAGGACAAGAATGTTTTCAGTTCTAAGAAGTGACTAAATGACGTGCTTTGCACAGTATATTGTTCAGTTTTCTGTCAGTTGACATCACTGAGTGCGGCATGCGTGCTTCAGTCAAAAATAGGACTGAACGTGCAAGATCATGCGTGCACTTGGCGAAAAAAGATCAGAGCAACTTACAGCACACACGCGTCAAAACTAAAACAGAATCCAGATGCGAGTCATTTTCAGTTGTGTCCAGCGCCATAAAAAAAAAAGAAAGAAAGAAAGAAAGAGCAACAAAAGGTCCAGTCAAACGAGGTAACAAGCAAGCTGTCACTTCATTGAGAAATTGATTAACCTGTCAGAATTGGAAAATGTTAGTAGTACTGGTTAAATATTATGTTAGAAAGGTACATCAAAACATGGAACATAACTGCAAACGTTAGGCCGGAAGCCACGTAAGCTGCCTATAATAGCAGTTTCAAGGCACTGTTTACGTAATGTTGATATTTGACAGTTTAAGGCAATTAAACCAAGTCAGTTTGTATTGCATAAGACTTAGTCCCCCCGCATCCAGTAAATTGACCGTCGTGGGAAATGGGAACGGCTACACGCACGCTTTGCGCAAATAAAGATCAATGAACTGTCCGAAATAAGTTGTCTGTCCTTTGGCTTCTTGTGCCACGTAATCTGTCTGCTACCAAAGAGTCGTGCTACGATCGGTCCGAGTGAGGTCCTGAGAACAACATTGTTTATGACGTATCAACAAGCTCAGTTGAAGCCTAAGTTGACATCATCAGAGTTAAGGTGGCTCTATATAGTTTTTTGGCGCGCGAAGCATGGGTACGAATGGTGCGAGCGCAGTACCTTAACTTGAAGAATTTCTGTTTTGATGACGTCACGAAAAACAAAGATTTTTGTGTGATCTTAAAACGCATATTGGGCGCGTTCCAGACGGTGAATTTTTTTTAAATTGGCATGTGGATAGGATTTTTCTTTTTCTCGCTGTTAGCAAAAAATCATCAAATTTTATACATACATTAATGTAATACGCGTCAAAAACGAAAATTGCGAATTCCTTCGAAAATTATGTACAGATTTTCTTGTAGCTTTGCCAGTTGAAACTCCTTGGATGTTTACTCTGTTTCCCCCAAAACAAAGAAAATTCACCGTGTAGAAACGTAGAAATTGGAAAATTGGAAAAAA
Source organism: Astreopora myriophthalma (assembly GCA_014634185.1). Taxonomy (NCBI): domain Eukaryota; kingdom Metazoa; phylum Cnidaria; class Anthozoa; order Scleractinia; family Acroporidae; genus Astreopora; species Astreopora myriophthalma. Next base: position 358,275 of record BLFK01000938.1, on the reverse strand, counting down.
ATTAGAAAAATGTGAATTACTGAATTATTTCCTAATCCTTGCGAAATTGCACATTTGGTTTTGCCGGAAACACTCAAAAGTCCAGATTTTGATGTTTTTAAAAATCTAATTGACCTAAAATATAGAACTGAGAAATACATGGCAGTAAAAAACAATACGGTGAAAGTATTTCAGGCGAGATGGCATCTGTATATTACAAATAATCGGTTAATTCATTAGAGTATTTGTAAGTTAGTTATTGTAGATACATTTTGTTAAGATGTTATTGTTGTATATAAAACGAATATCATTGTAAATACTTATGTTTGAAAAATAATGGCAATAAATATGTGTACCCTCTAGAAGTCAGGTATGTTCAAAAAACAAGCCTGGCATTTCTGTCAGTAGTTGCCATAGCAACAACATTTAGGTTCTGAAAGAGTCATCCAGACATAGTCTAAGGCTGTAGGTTTCTATTATTGCCCTTTTACCGAGTGCTATGTGATAAACATTTGCCAAGGGAGAAATTATTTATGCGCATGTAATATCCAAAGCTTTGTACAATACTATATAGAGCCACCTTAAGGGATTTGTGTAAGGTCAGTGGAACGACCAGTCACATTGTTTCTCTTAACCAAGGACACTTGACTACATTTATGTCACGGCATCTGCAATAAGACGCCTGTATTCAAGGACAATACCTAAATCAGTGATATGAGGAAAAGCTGTCGGTGTTAAAAGCACAATTCCGCACTAGTTGTCTGCAACAACGTGTCTTGAAGGAGGAAGAGTTCAAGTTTCACTAGAAAAAGAGGTGCCCGCTGACTCTTTTGTAAAGAAAGACATCATGAACTTTCCTCACCCAATCCGATACAGCGGGGTGAAAGTGAATAGCCCTTTGTGTTGTACGATGGCCCACAAGGGACACGTTGCAAATAAAAAAACAAAACACGCAAACAAAAACGAAAACACCCCAACAAAAACGAAAACATGCAAACACAAAAGAAATGTTTTGCTAGCTATTTCATTTATGATATATTCCTAAGTGCCGTTATATGAACTGTACTCTCTTTCTTGGCTTGTACTAGTTCCACGGCGTATTGGACTTACTTGGCTTACTACCGCTGAGTTTGTAACCGAGTCAACTGGCTTATTTTAGTCACTGGGAACATTGCTTAGTAATCGTGTTAGGATAACTGTTCGCTGTCTTAGATATGACTTGGGAATTGTTGGTTTTTATTACTGTAAGATTGTAAGACTTTGGGTTCTGTTTAGCGTAACCCTAACGCTCGCCTGGATTAGCTGTGCTAGTTGGTGAGTACAAACGATCAGAAAAGATCCTTGTGCAAAGACAAGCCAACTTGAGATTACAGGTTATCATTTGATATGATCTCTAAACCTTATCTCGGCTTATGACATTATGTGTACCACTGTTGGTGGGAACATAAATAAAAGCATGGAGAATTTTCAGTGCTTGAATCCGTTCTCAGCTGAAGTTTCGTTAAAACGTTAGTTATGAAAAAAGTATGTACTGCAAATTCAAGGCATTGGGTATATGATTACACTCGCCAATTTCTACGGACATCGGCCTTTACTAGAAATTCCCTGTAGTATTTTCGAGTTCTTACAAATATTTTTCGGTAATACAGACCGTGACACGTTGTATGGATGATATCAAATTATAACCTGTGATCTCTAGTCAGCTTGGCTGTGCACAAAGAGTTCGGCAATAAACATCAACAATTTCCTAGTCTTATCTGTAATAGCGAACACAATTTTATATCATAACACGGTTACTGAAAATGTTTCGAATGAATGAAATAAGTCAAGTAACTCAAGCACAAACTCAACTGCCGAAAGTCAAGAAAGAGGGTGCAGTTCATATAACGGTACATAGGAATATATCCTATATGAAATACCTAGCAAAATACGCGCCCGTAAGGGCTGTGGGAACGGGAGTAACTCTTCGCGCCAATAATAATAATAATAATAATGCTTTATTTAACCACGTAGAACACCCAGGAGCCGGAGGCTCGTTATAATGTGTACGTGAACAAATCAATTGAAATCAGAACAAATTAAATCAAATGTTGGTTTTTGTGGAGAGGGGAAAACCGGAGAACCCGGAGAAAAACCGCTCGAAGCAGAGTAGAGAAACCAACAAACTCAGCCCACATATGACGCCGAGACCGGGAATCGAACCGGGCCACATTGGTGGAAGGCTAGCGCTCTCACCACTGCGCCAACCCTGCTCCCCATTTCTCTTTTGTTTGCGTGTGTGTTTTCGTTTTTGTCTGCGCGTTTTCACTTTTGTTTGTGTGTTTTCGTTTTTGTTTGCGTGTTTTCGTTTTTATTTGCAGCGTTTCCCTTGTGGGCCATCGTAGTGTTACCATTGTGTTTTAGGTCAAAGTTTAGACGCGAAGGTTTGGAAATCGACCAATTTCACCAGAAAAGGTGTAAAAAGGTGCAAATAACCCGACCGAATGGTAAGCAGGAGTATTTTTCGTCCATGATGTCCACGATGGAGGAAGTTCAAAGAATATTAGTTTGTTGTAGTCAAGTGGCTTGTTTGTAACAAGGCGTAGTCTGTACGGCAAATATCTATGGTAGAGAGGTGCTGAAGAAATCTGGAATCTTCAAGACCAAAACATCTGTCGTGCGTAACAGTAACGATTTTGTCCGTGCAATGGAGGTACGTACGGTTTGATTGAGTTTAGCTGATTTTTCTTGACACATCCAAGTGAACTGTCGTTAACTGTAAAGAGATAAGTCTTAATAGTGTTTCCAACCACTGGTCGAGACGAACGATGAATCAAAACATAGTTCTCCATCTGGTCACCCAGTTATGCCCCAACTGTTTCTGAAATCCGTTAGGCTCGGGCTTGGTCTTTGAGAGACCACGATGCTGTGTATTTTGGAAAACAACTAAACTAAAATAAATTGGGAAGCAGTCTGGTTTGGAATGTACAGGTGTACGCGATGACAAATCACTTAAAGATCTGCCGAACGAATACGCGGGAATTACGGAGATCAAGACTTAGACGAAAGGAAGATCATCGCAGCAATTTAGAGGACTTATCTAGATGCGAAAATAGAGCCTGCAAAAACGAGCACAAGCAAAGTTTAAGGGTATGGAAATTACGACTTGTTGACTTTTGTCCTAATTGTCGATCGCCGAGTCGCACTGTTAACTTTTCCTTTCCACATTTTTTCATTCCTAGCTTTTCCAACTGTATATATGCTTTTTTTGTAACGCTTAACTTGAAAATAACCGAAACGTCATTATCTTTTTAACCGTAATCCTTACTTTCACTTGTTTCGGTCAGTTGTAACCCGTTTACGCCATTTGCATCTGATTCTGAATCATCATCTATAGTTGACCCAGCCTATCTCGATAAATCATTCAAATAACACGTCCTTAGCTGTAGCGGATCGAGGAGAGAGGGCCCCTCACCCCCTCCCCCCCCCGGCCCCCTTTATTTTTGGATCAATAATAAAGCCACCTCGAAGTCAAGAAAAACGCCAAAAACCGCGAAAGGGCCAAAACATTGTTTGCGAGGGCCCCTTCCTTACCTCTAGGTGACCTGGAGAACATTTAGACCCACTTATTAAGTATGTTAAAAAAAAAAAACCTTTGTCGGTAATGAGCAAAAGAGATATGCCAGTAAAATTTTTTTTTCATGCGACTTTGTCCACTAAAAGCTCCACAAAGATAATAAATATCATCTTTGCAGATTAAACATTCTTAGGTTTTTATTATTTGTTTCATTTTGCGGTAAATATCTGTCGTAAACAACGACCTAAACATTTTGGTGAAAGCACAAATTATGTACAGAAGAAAAGAGTTGGTCCATCTGATACTGTTTTCATTTAAGTGAAAAGTACTCTAGAAAAGAGGAAAGTGGGCTTTTGAAAAGACTAAAATTTCACTTTTCATAAAGTCATCTACAAAAGAAATACACATTGAGATTTAATACAATCAAAGAAACAATTCTCAATGTGATTTGGACCAGTTACGTTGTTATATGCAAATAAATCATATAGCTTTGTTTTGAAACATCACAATCGGAACATGACACGTTACAGGCTAATTGTTTTCATATCCACCCAAATAAGTTTCGGTATCTCCTTGTCTGTGGTGAATGTTTGCGAAACGTTCTGTAATCCAAAGAACGGTTTTTAACCTGGAGAATTTTAGTCTAATTTTGGGCTGAAATTATTCGTTTGTCAGTGTCTCTGTCTGAAACAACACTATGAAAAGAGAAAACGCTGAGCTTATCAAAGGAACATGAATTATTTATTATTTCAACAAATGTACTAAAAAATATTGGGAAGGGTTGGTAATTAAAATGCACAAATGAAATTTTAAAAAAATATCTCGATATGCGTGCACGAAAGTATTTTATATCTTTGCCGGGAAAGATGACAAGTTGGAGAGGGATATTGTTTGTAAGCAACAAATATATTGCAACGTTAAAAATAATAAGGCTGGAAGTGAAACTTATGGAAATATTGTCTGTGAACCGCCCTTCAAGTACGTCATTGAATCGTAACTGCAGATATTTATGACATCAAACCTTATTAATGAAAAAATGAAACAAAAATCAATCATGTCTGTCTACTTACCCATAACGATAACCCAAAACAATATTCTGCTAAAGACCGAGAACGTTCCAGTGTTCTGACCCATGCTTATGCACTTGCAGCAAGCCATCTCATCTCAACAATGTCAGTGTCGGCCGATTTAGGTCAGTCACGACATGTTTGCCACTGTTTTCACTTGAATTCGATGTAATTTTAGTCTTTGTCAGCTCCCTCTCCAAGGCCTGCAAGATAGCAACTATACTGGGTTAATTTCACAAGTAAATTTATGGATTTATACGCAGCAAAACCCTACTGTTGAAACTCTCGGCTCGAAGTATTGTTGTCATAAGCTTTAGTATTAAAGTTTTTTTTTTTTATCCTCAGAAGAAAGTTGATGAAAAATACACACTTTTGTCTCCAAGGTTGTTGAGATGAGAGTAGTCAACGTAGAATAGCTAAGTTAAAATCCAGATTAGCTGCTTGAGAAATCCACGTTTCAACCTCGGTTGAAATTACCCAGAAAATTGTCCTTTCTAGTGTGCGTGTAGCGATAATGTCACACATTTTGAAGCGAATTTCAAAACAGGAACAAACTTGGGTTGTAAATAATTTATACTGAAAAAACGAACATTGTTTTCCACTCCTCCAATAAAAAGGCACAATATCTTCTTTATTATATTTCCTGATAAAAAAGTTGTGACAATGTGAAAATGTCCCTCATTATTTTCATTACTGGAAAATTATAAGGCACTTGATAGCAGCAGCGTGGTGTTTGAAATATTTAAAAGTTCAGGTCTTTAAAAGAGAAACAATTTCTAGTTTCTGACTATATATGTATACATATATATATAGTGTGTGTTCTTTTTTTCCTTCTCTTTCAAGAATGTTTGGGAAAGAAGGGTCACGGGATTGCATGGATCTTTCTACAGGGCTAAAAAATATATTTAAAAAAATCGTACGGGTATTTTAACTAAGATTTTGAGGTACGCTTGCTTGGAAGCTAAGTGATAGACAAGGCGGGAAACTTACCGCTAAAAACTGGAGGACTTATCCATAAGAAATCACGTTAACGTGACAGGCCCGTAGGCAGGTTTTTTTGCGGGAGGGTGTGATCCAACGAGGAGACGGACCAAACGAGCGCCGGAGGCGCAAGCCTCTAGGGGGATGCGTGGCTCAGAATCCTCTCTAGGGGGGTGCGTGGGCATGCTCAGAACAGAACTATGCTATATATTTTTTTTATCATTTCATGTTTTTTAAATCGTTGGTCAACAAAAAAGTGGAACTCCGCAGCCTGTGGAGGGGGGGGAGGGGGTGCGTGCGCACCCGTCGCACCCCCCTTCCCTACATGCCTGCGTAAGAGACTTCTCTTTGAATATTGGCCAATGATTACATTGATTAAATCAGTCTCACTAGATAGCATGGCACTTGAGATATCTTGATGTCAGAGACGTGTTTAATTTAGATAATGCATTTAGTGAAATGTTTTCGCAAGAACGTAAGGACTGTCAAATTGCCTATTCAATGATAAAAAAACTAATAGATAGAACAAAAGATTAGATTTAGAGTAATAATTTGTTTACATTTAAAAGCAGCTTGAATTACCCAATTGGTTCCAAATGTGAATATAAAGTAATGAACCAATGTAAAGTACAAACATGAACAATGGAACCTATGTATGTCTAGTGAAGAATCATCTGTACTTTAAAATTACTCCTTGCTTCACACAAAACAAGAATATATTTTAATCTTAAAGATGTCTGTTGCCGTATCAGAATTAATACAGTGTATGAGGTTTTTTTTTTCAGACTCGACGAGCAGAAAAACACAAAAGAAACGTGGCGTCTGATAGGAAATTCTTTACATCGAAAACTGATGAATTCTAGATTGAATGAAACTCAGCGATGTTAGAGTCAAACAAAGCTATATTTTTTTACGAAGGTTTTCTTACCCATGCTGTTTGTGGTCGCACGTAACACATGTAGCACGAATTTCCATTTCGTGATTTGCAAACTGTATGTTGTAAATCTCTCTTTTTTTTCATAACTGTCTCCATTGTTTTGTGTTGATAAATCCTGTTACACCAAATTCACGACAACTGTTGAAGGGCCAAAAAATGTCACAAGCCAAACAACTTGTTGAGGCAAAGTTTAGTGTGCGGGAGTGCTTTACTAGTCGATTATAATCGAAGACCACGAAGAATCTATGATTGACGGTGATTTAACGACGATAATCGAACGTAAACTGAAATATAATACAAACGACAAGCTAATCACTAAATAGTGCGGGAAAATCACAAATTAAGGACAGCATGCATTCCAATCATAGTTGCAATCAAACAATTCCTGATGCACAATAAAGAACTTAGAAATAAACTTCTGGAAAACCATAAACAAAATACATTGCTAGGCCTACGAAATACACGGATAGGCTAAAATAGAATATGATGATACGCTACGATTGCAGAGTGTACTAACGTGAGGTAAGAACATGTGCGCGTGGCACACACAAAAACGGAAATGCTACAGAACGAAGCATGGGTTTCCATAAAATAAACCTTAACATGTGAATACAACTAGAGATGTAACGCTTAACCAAGTTCTTTCAGGGAACAACCGAAAAACGGAACGATTACTGGCAACCGATTTGGGCTTTGTGCATGCACGCCATTTAGCATTTCTAAACTCCGAGAGAAAGACTAACGAAACTAAATATCTACAGATTAGGATGTACAAGGTAATAACAAAACTGTGCTTACACATCGGTTCCCGCTTGTACTCTAAATAGTCAAGGGCAACCAAACTTTAACTGAGAGAAATGCTTGTGGTGCTTCTAGGAGCTAGGGCTTAAGGCTACTGACTAAAAACCGCTAAAACATGCTATACATACATGCACCCACGTGAAATCATCAAAGACGTTATTCATAAAAGTAATATGATTGACAGAATTAATTACAAGATAAAATAACGAATAGGAACTTTGTTCCCAAGTTCATTACAAATCCCATGTGATTGCTCGATGTCTTTTGTCAGCAAACCTGATTCAACTCTTCCGTTAATCACGGGACAATAGCACCCCATTATCGAAACAATTATCAAGAGATATGGCATCGTGGTATATTTTGTCAACGGCCAAGATAAATAAGTTACATCTAAAAGAACCAGCTCTGGTCTTCAAGCAAACAAAGATGAATTATTTATATAGAGAGAGCAAGGTTACAACACCTGCCGCTTTTCTTAGGCTGCAATGAAATTTGGAAATCTTGATTCTCCAAGAAGGATTGAGAAAATGAAGCACCTAGAGAGAAATTAGCTACTAGCTATCGTTTGCACCAAGATTACGACATTGAGTACACCGAGGGTGGAAGCGTTTTTAGATCTAGTTCCCGTGCTTTAGATCGTAACTTATAGATGCTGCATCAGTCTGACAGTTACAGTCTCTTTAAGGACTGATCAGCCACAGGAAAGATTGAGAGAACCGAGAGCGTCAGTCACTATAATTACCATTTTGAAGTGGTCTCCTTAATCGTTCTGTTATTTATTGTCAAAACTGAAGGTCCGTGACATATTTTGGTCTTTTCGATTAGAATCAAATTATCCAGATTACGTACATTACGAAGTTCAGCTATGGGATAAATTTCATTTTCAGTGCCGGTCTCATGATCTGAAATTCTCCATCAACTATTGGAGGAAACGGACCAACAACTAACAAGAGGCGCAATATGCGAATCACAACGAGGCAAGAATCCAAGCAATCTTTGCTGATCTGGTCCTCTCAGCAAAAGGAAACTGGTTTGTTTCCAAAACGTTGTTGAAAACGGATTGCGATGAAGTCCTACTTCAAGAAGAAATTGTCCTAAAGGCGGAAGCTTAATCCGTTGGCTTTCTGTACTGAGAACTAAGCAATTAAAGGTACTAGGACTCCCCACAAGATAGGTTGCAAGCCCATCATTAGATACTTCACGTGAAGTAATTGATTGTATTCACAGGACACCCAGTATGAGGTGACTGGATATTACAAATCCAACTGTGGTGCCGCGCCGGTGGAAAATGATACTGATTTGGTATCAACTGAGCTGATACGATACTAAGTTCAGTGACCACCGTCAAATGCTTAAGTTTCGACTGTTAACGTCCCATCATTTGATGACAGAACTTCATGTTAGCTCTTTCAGTAGACTATCCACATTGTTTTACCAGATCACAAATTATTATGCGTTCTGATTTGGCTAGCGATTCATTTATCTTGTTAAACACTTTCACCGTATTGCCCTGACTAACCAAGTTTAAGAACTACAACTGGAATAAAAATGAAATAAGATTCTAACTTAAGACTCAGCGGCTGATGAAATTATAAAGTGTGACCGCCGACTCAAATTAAAACCACGAAGCAATATTTTCCTATGGTGGTATTTGATATGCTGTACAAAGTAGACGTAGCTTTTGTATCTGTGGATGAAATACCAACAGGGGTGTGGCGTGCAATTGTTTAGTGAAGGTTTCAGCAAAAGAAGATACGTTTTAGCGCTGAAGGCGCTCACTTATGTGGCAGAAGGATGTGGGGGGGGGGGGTCACGCTCACGTAAAATTTTGAAATTTAGGGTTTCAGAAATGCCATTTCCTGCTTTTTCACAGGGATTTTTTCCAATTTATAGGAAGTGTGAATAGTTTTTATTTGACCTTTCTTTAGTGTTTGCGGTAAGCTACAGTGAAAGAAAAAGAAATGGCAATACAGTAACGCCATCGGTTTCCAAGCAAGCAAAGGGCGATTTCAGACGGGCAAACTCTGTTCAGACACCATCACTATATATATCAAAGGCTAGTAATGAGCAATGATAGAACAAAGGAAAATCTAACATAGAGACAACAGTACTCTTATTTTATTTATTTATTTATTTATTTATTTAGTTAGTTATTTTATTTTATTTTTTTAAATAAGGACCTTTTTTATAAGAACGGTGAGGCTAATATTAACCAAAATTTTATAACGGCATATTAAGAACATACCTCGGGCTCAGAGTCAGTTAAAAACGATTTCAATTTGCTCATTTGTAGTATAAATAAAGGGAAGTAAATGTCGAATTGTAGTCTAACAACAATTTACCCAAATACTTAGGGACATCTTTTTTTTACATTAACAATGTGGTTTTTCATATTGCATGATACACTAAAGAACATCTCAGTTTGTAGTCGAGCTCGACGTACATGCACGAGTGTTCTTAATACTTCTAGAAAATGAAACTCATGCAATTCATTGAGCAGTTCTTAATTAAAACCTTTCCAAAATAACTTCCACACCATCGAAGTCGTGTTACTTTAAGAACATCATAAGAACGTTTACAGGCTCAAATCGCAAAAAAAAAGTAAGAACGTTCAGCCTCAGCAACGCACAAACCCTCTTTCAGGCAATAACAGAACTAATTCTCAAATGTCACCTGTAGTTTATGGGCTTACGTTCGTATACTGGAAGCTACGCTCCTGCATAAGATGTATCTATTCATGGTTTCTGACCAGTACCTTGCTGTGGTGCGCTAAACGCTTTGTATGGTGCTACGATGAATTTCTTAAGAGTGACCATCATTCAAATGAAAACCACCGAGCAGTACTTTCCAACGGAGCTGTTTGTTTTACGTGTAACGAAGCGATAAGTCAGTCGGGGCTCTGTGGATATAAATCGAAAATGTGGTCGCATGAATCCGCAAATCCGCGGAAAGATTATTCTTCCATTTATTCACCTCTTCTAAATGCAACTGGTGAGTCTTTAGTTAGGCTTGGGTACGCGGTTACGCCGGCATAGTTTTGAGCACAATGGGGCTTCAAGAGTAGAAACTTTAATTGTGGTTGAGTACACGCAGAGTGTGCTATTTGTGATCATAATTTACGTAAAATAAAAAGAGAGCGAGGAAACAAAATAAAGAGAGCGAGATTAATGACGAAGACAAGCAACATGCTCATGGTTACCGCCGATAGGTGAAATCAGTGAAAAGCTCAGCTGCATCTGCCTGCCACGGAGCGTTAAGGACGGAGAAGTAAAAAAGGCCGGGGATATAAAGAAAGTGAGTTGGCTGGGTTTTTTTCTCAAGTTTGAAACTTTAAAGCACAGTATGTGTTGGAATTAAACTTTCATGAAAGTAATACGTGCATTCTCGAGCAGAATTGGCCAGTCATCTCAGGGGTTACTCATGAAGGCAGGGCATCAGAGCCGTCACTATTTTGAGCGGAATCAACCCAAGCATATCCACGATCTATGCTTTAGTGTTGCAGCCTTATACTGATCGAAATATTGCTTTGTTTAATTAAGTAAGCCTAGATTTCTAGAGAGACTTACGGAGTCATTTCTGACGAGGATGCTGTAAAGTTGAACTTCTGAACAATATGCGGCCTCCTTTACCCAATACACAGATATAAACATCTTACATGTGTGTTAACAAAATTAAGAGGCAATTCGGCGTGTCGACACTCCTCCTGAACTTAATAATTTTAGAATAATTATGGTATACAACAAAAAACAATGCGTACTCAGTCGTACTCTAGGCAAAGATGAAAATAACCTTTGAAAGCCTTACCGATTAATATTGCATGCTGTAAAGTTGAACTTCTTCAGCCCCGACGAAATACAAAATCCCGCATACTATTTGGTGGACAAAGTGATAACATCGGGTGAAAAAGATCCCGAATTTTGTCTTTGCAGTTAAGTTTTTTACGTACATATACTTTCGACTCTCAAGGAAAGGAGATTCCCTCGAAATACTTTAAATTGAAACCTGAATTGCAATCGTCCACCCTGAGCTGAAAAGGTAGCCGGAGGAACTGACGTCATGCGTTGACTCAAAATAGCGGGGTCTCAAGCTTCAGACGAAATCGTTTCTGCTGCTCACGTTTGTCATACCACAGTGTTACGTACTTCATGAAGTGAAGTGGATGCTTAATTCAAATTCAACTTTCAAATCTAATTTAAATATATTTGTGACCAGTAGGGTGTTCTTGTAACCATTTATCATTCCAGAAGAAAATAAAAGATAAGCTCTTTTCCTTGGAGTGGAGAACATTTTGATAAAATTAATTGCGACATTAAACTTTTATTCTATATATGCGTCGATGGCTGCATGGGGTTTGAAAATTTCTTTTTATCAGACATCAGTTCGGAGGCTTATTTTGTTCCATTTGACCCTATCTGAGTAAGCATTTGGATCCAAAAGTACCACCATCATTTTTCCAGGGGAAAATTCACAACCAAAGTTTCCCTTACCCATGCTATGCCATTCAGTCATTTAGCGTTGGTACGTTACTCGTCAGTGAACTGTTCAAATGAAATATAGAATCACCATGAACACCATAATAAACAGCATCACAAGAAAGTACTGCTTGCATTGTAGGATTTCATCAAAAGACTAAAAATTTGGAACAACTTTGCAAGATAAAGCAACTAACAGTGGCTCTCTTAAAAGTCTAGAGATTTGCTAGACCTGATAGATACAAGTACTTTTATCTGTTAAGGATTCTGTGAAATACTCGAATTGGATTCCAGGAGTGCAGCCGGTATTAGTACAGCTTAGGTTATTGGGCGCTCCAGCCACACAATATCGTCGTCCCTTTCTCACAACTTGCTTTTGCTTTCCGCCATGATTTGCTTTGAGTCAAGTAGATTGACATCACACAAGCATGTCAAGTGACCTTTCGGCCGCGCTATTTCGGGGACAATTTTCTCCAGCAAATATCGCGATTTTCAGCGTGAAAAAAATGGGTTCGCCAAATTTTAGAAACCTTACAACTCCATGATCTTTTGTATACACATAAGAGAGGGAAAAAAACAGAAATATTAAAGAAAAGTAATGTCATAACGCTTAAAAATCCTTCTGCAAGAGGTGTCAATGAACTAACCGATCAACCACAGGCATGCAAGTACGCAGCGGAAGCCCACTAGTAACCAGTGACCACATTTTACCAGTTTCCGCCAGAAATCGGTTGTTAAGCAACGAGTAAACAGTACAACGAAAAGTAGTGTTTGTCTCTGCTAAACCAATCCTCTATCGGCGTAATTCTGCTCTTTAAAATTGACTTAGCGCTTTCCTCTCGCCAGCACATACTTTCACTCAGGGAGCTTTCCTTTTGTCAGAACTGGTCGGCCAGACCGGTCAGTTTGCAAAGAAAATGCAACAATTTGAACAAACAGTTGCCTGATTTCCCTCACATTCTTTTAGAGGAGTATGTATATATATATATATATATATATATATATATTATCCTCGAAGTGTGTTATTTTGAAGGCGTTGTAGAGTTAGCCCTTCCAAATGCCCAGTCTGGCCGGTCCTTAAAATGAAACAATTCTTTTGTCTGAAAAATGAAATTAAAATTTAAAAAAAAGGCCTGGGCAATTTTCTGAGAGGCCAAATCCATTTCTTACATTATGGTAGCTGAAAAATCTTATTGATGTCATAGGGTAAATTTATACTTGAGAATCTCTATCAACAACTTAGCTAAAGTTTTCATTTTCTTCATTCAAGCATTTTTTGAATTTGAAAATGTTTTGGCTTTGATTACTTCTAATCAATTTAATTTAAAATCACAGGTGAGCCAAAGTTTAATGATTTCTTCAATTTTGGCTAATGCAATTACCTTTCCTATCCAGGTTTTTCATGTCCAGAAAATTCCATGCCATTTTTTTTTTTAATCGCACGAGAAACGGGCTATACGGAAAATAGTCGTGAAATGTAGCCAAGGCTTGCGTGGCTACAGCAAACAGTATCCAACAGCGAGAACTAAAACTATCAAAGAAGATTTGATTCCTTGACCAATGTGAAAGACCCACTAATAAAGATTATCTATCAACACTGCCCTAAATTCACGTAAACTCAAAATGAAGAATCACTATTTAATTTTCTCGGGTGATTTAAATCAAGAGAAGATTCGGGAAAGAGATTCCCTGGATAGAATTGCTTGAGGCTGCATTTGGATTACAATAAATTAAGATACCCAATTTTAATTTTCCCTACCGTACTTTAAAATGGATACAAAAAGAAATGCAACAAAACATGTTTAAAATAATCGGAACTTACCTTCACTGTTTTGCGTCTTAACCAGCATTAATATTTCAAACGCCCTCGCTGGAGCTCTGTGTTCACAATATATTTTTGGCCCTAAATATCAACGGTAAGCATCAATGGCAGGAAAGCCTAGTTCTGCTGAAACGGAAAGTGCATTCCTCTCTTCAGTATCTTTACGAACTTTAAATTATCCGGACTAAATCTGACCAACTTCTAGATCAAAGTTTACAAACTTTATGGCAATAATGTATTATTTCCGTCTAGAAATATCAAAGGATATAGTGATTTTTAGCTCACCTTAATCAAATCCAAGATCAGCGTAATTCGGAAAATGCTGCTCCTTGGTAGTTTAAAGTGATCGCTGCTTTCCTGGGGAATTCAGCTTAGCACAAACAGAGCTTGGAATCCTCCACAACAGATAAACCTTCTCAGTTAGGGCCGTTTTGAGCGTCAACACTTCAGTGAAAAGATGAAATGAAATCAAAACAGTTTAGACTTGTGAAACATTTATGGATTTAGTTGGCTAAGCAAAACATCGAGGGAGGAGAATTGGAAAATCCAGTGATAGGCCGTTCTGTGAATAGCCAATGGGTGTTTGAATCGAGTTATTTAGTACGGCCTCCTGCAGATGGCTAAAATGCAATCATTTAGATACAGAGTTAAGAGATCAACTCTGATAAATTCAGGGATTACAAGTAAAGGTCAATATGGGGTCGGTATAAATACGATTGCTGTTACAACTGTGCTGACGACTTTGAAAGTGAGACGACTACCTAAGATTGTCCTGCAGAATTACACTGTACTTTTCTTTAAGCAGAATACTAAAAAACTCAAAGCCATTGACTCAAATACCAGAACCACCCTGTCTTCTATCAAAACAGCAAACAGGAAAGTATTGCTTGGACACTATCGTTTGAATTGTAATACATAAAGGTTTAATCCACATACTCAAAATGAAGGACCACCACACAGTACCACATGAAAATACCCCGGCTGCCAGGCGTTCGTGTCAAGGGTCACATGATGGAATTTGCACACAGACTCCAACGTTAAAGTCACCCTGTACAGTACAATAAAACAAAAAATCGGATAAGCGACCGGGAAAAGGACGCTGCAATAAAAGAATGAATAAGAGGGATCTACCCAGTGAGAAGGGAATCAACGAGAATGCAAACCGAGGATGACCTGGAAAGTATACTAGTGAATTAAAGGCTTTGGGTAAGTGTAGGGAAGCCGGGGAGTGGGGAGGAAGGAAGAGGTGGCACTCTCAAGGGGGGCGGGCACTCTCGACAACCAGGACTGAACCCATAACATGGAGCGTATATCTCAGACTGGGATTTTTTTTAGATTGATTCTCCCGCAAAGTCAGTGTCACCCACAGGAATCTTACTGACCACTTTGCATAATTAATTGTTTGGACGCGTGCGAACTGAAACTGAACTTTTTGGGAACATCCCGTCTGAAACTAGCTAGATCTGCGAAAACGCCGCGACAGAGCCCCAGTGTGGGAATTGTAGGCTTGGAAAATAAATTTCAGCCTTAAAAGGATCTCTTTTGGTATTAATAATGACTTCCGCGCTAGTTGTTTCTGGACATCCCTACTGCGCACGCAAGCGGTATCGCAATTCTCCGCCACTACGATCGTTCGCACGTTAGGTGAAAATGTAAGCAAACACGCATGGTGTTTTAACAGTTAACTCATCCTTGCATGTGTCACATTCAAGTCACGGTTGAGGAAACTTTTAAAGATTCTCATTTCTCTGGACGTGCATAAGGCAATTGGTCCTGATAATCTACCTACACTAGTTCTAGAAGAATGTGCAGAGTCCTTAGCGCCATCCATAACACCTGTGATAAACTTTGTCTTAAGAGAGGGTGTCCATTTAACTAACTGGAAAAAGGCAAATGTCTCGCCGATCTTCAAGAAAGGCAATAGAAATCTCGCTGAAAATTACTGCCCAGTATCGCCGCTGCCTGTTATACCCAACGTTCAGGAACGATGTATAGCTTCCCGCCTCGTCCCACGTGTCAAAGATGCCTTGTATCCCTTTCAGCATGGGTTTCCGAAAGGAAAGTCTTGCGTTAGTCAGCTTCTTGAAGTTTTTCAAGACATTGGGCAAGCCTGGATCTTGGAGCCGAGACTGACATCATATATTTGGATTTTGCAAAGGCATTTGACTCAGTTTGCCCCGCTAAGTTGGTGTCTAAATTAAACACGTATTGTATTGGGGATCCTTTGCTCTCGTGGTTCTACCCCCATCTTTTCGGAAGAGAACAGAGAACCGTGGTAAATGGAACTTATTCTGCATGGACTGAAGTAGGGTCTGGTGTCTCGCAAGGGTCAATACTTGGACCGATATTATTCTTATTATACGTTAACGATATGCCAAATGAAGTTTCTAGCGCAAGGATTGCAATGTTTGCTGATGATTCAAAGTGCTATAGGATCATTGGGCAAGAGTCTTATTTTTGTTAATTTGCAACAAGATCTAGATGCACTTTTAGTTTGGTCCTTGCGCAATGAACCGTAGTTTCAACCTGCCAAACGTAAGAATGTGCGCATATCTTGGAAACGTGTAAGCCCACCACGTATTTATAACTTAAACCGAATTGACCTGGAGGTGATTAAATCTGAAAGCGCCGGATCTTGGGGTTATGATTGCCAATAACACATCCTGGAAGGAGCACATAGTTACGATTGTTGCTAAGGCAAATAGGATGTTGGGGTTCTTAAAGAGAAATTGCGCGGGTCTGGTCGACAGTGAAGCTCTTTTGCGCCTTTTTTGCTCATTAGTACGCTCCCATTTATGTTATCGCTCGCAAATTTGGGCCTCAGTGTGTTGTAAATCAGTTATTTCTGATAGGACAGGTATAGAGAAGAGCAACGCGCTTTATTGTAGGTGGAAGCAGAGATGTCTTATAAGGACCGTCTGATCAAACTTAAATCACTACCATGCACTGATTTATTTGCTAGATTATTTAGATTTAGTTTTCTTTTACAAGTGTATGAAAGGGGAGGTGGTTTTTTTTCCCTACACTTTGATGAATATTTTTTTTCTAAGGGGGTGCTCTCACCGCACTAGTACTGAATTTTTTTCGCAAGACAAATTGAACTCGCACGGCACATTTTCGTGATTATTTCTTTGACAGAATTACTATCTTGTGGAATAGTATACCTGACAATATTAAGATAACTAATTCCTTGAGCTCCTTCAAGCGCAAGCACAACGTTTTAAATAGCGATAACGATAATATTCCCTCTTTTAAGATTATATGTCCAAAGTGTAGAAGCGTGAATATAAGCGATGCATGTTCTTGCTAAGTTGGGGGGAGGGAGGGGGGTAGGATTTGTGATTTTATATTTTGTAATGTTATTGGGGTTGGGTGAGGTGGTTGAACTTTGCAGGGGACGCTATGTCCTTTGTTCTAACACCTGCATATTTTGTACGTACAAATCTTGAAATACATAAATAAATAAATAAATAATAAATAAATATGATGAAATGAAAATGATTCTAACAGTAAGAAGCTATCATTTTGTTTAGTATTTTTTCTTCCCTCTTCCCATCGAATTGCGAAAGTGGGTGAAACAGATAGCGCCTTTGAAGGCGCTCCTTAAGGATTAGCTATAATGGCACCCTAGTGGCATGCAGTTATCTAAAAACAACCCCCTCCTAAAGACCTATGCGCAGATACAGTCACTTGAAACAGTTTGTTTAAAACGATTTTCGCTTGACAAGTCGATCAGGCTATACATCCCATTATTATGACCCATTCTTAGGATATTTTTCCATTGCTCTTTTATCCAAAACAAAGTCGGTGATCCCCAATTTTCTATGCAATTTTGTAATAAGTCCTTTTGAAAGGTCTGTTTCGGAAAGCGCTGAATGTTTCTTCCAAATGGTACATATTACAGTACGACAGTATGTGTGCATGCGCAGGTTAAACGTCTAAAAGAGAAAATTATCTGCTGGATAACTCAATCGCTTTTGCTATTGCTTATCTAGAGGATAGTGATTTAGCCAGTGGATAGCGCTATCCACCCTTCGAACAACTGGGGCCAGAGCCTTGAGCTTCTCATCAGACTAAAACGTTTGTTGGCGCTTCGTGAATATGCTTTTTATTTTACTATTGTTATTGTTATAGAATCTCCGTTGACTCAAGCAGACAACTGAAGGTGATCATCGACCAACCTGCTCGAGGGGATCGATGTCAATAGAAGAGTGTTTCGACTGCAATTCATGGCAGATAGTAAAAGTCCCTTACAAAGCAGCAAGACCAAGTTGGAACACTTACGAGAATCTATACTATGAATTATGAATGAACGAAAACGTAGATGAAGATGTTAACAGCCATCGTGTCGACGTCAACTGGCACTCACAAAAGTATTTTTCCACTCAAATTAATTAAAATTAATTGAAATTAATTAATTCGACATCACAATGTCCAGTTCAATGTTCAGTTTTCTACGTTTTCATTTTGCAATGTACATTTCATAAACAGAGATGTTTTATTTAATTAGTCATTCTTTTACTCGCATTTGAACGGAAACAACTCCAACACCAATTGTTCGGTAGTTTATTTATTTTGCTCATGCCTTTTATTCCAAAAGGTTTATAAAACATACAAATATTATCAGATATTCATATTAACGTTGTAATTCTGTATGAAATGTGTGCCTTGACTGGGGTGTGGTTGTAAATCTATTCGTTCAAGTCATGTGCGGACAAATAATATGCAGCCAAATTTAGAGGATGCAACATGTTTTATAGGGTGCATTGTCAATCTTTGCTTATACCCAATCGTTCGTCTTCGATATATTCGATATATTTAGAATTGTTTGTTTGCAGCAAAACACTTCTTAACTTGAGTAGGTAATCTTTAACACGACGCTCCAGGCAACTTAAATTTCAGGTTATTTACCGATCAATCATGATAACGATTATGCCACTTTATAAGTGCAGGTTACAACGTTAATTATAGATATAGCGTTGTATAGGCCTGTATAGGCATGCGCAGAAAGAAAACTCGAACTCGCACAGTCCCCTGTAGCATCGCACAGTGTTTTCTGGGCTGGCTCACCTCCACATAAACAGGCCTTAACTCGGTTCCCAACTCGAAAATCGGTCTTCCCCAAAAGAACGAGCTCTAAACGATCAGCTGAAGAATATGATGTCTAGCTTGCTCACACAAGTTATCTTTTCAGTATCATGTCATGAATAAAAAACACTTCTCTTTTTTCTTTATTTTTCTTTCATTTCTTTCATTCATCATTCCTTTCACGGGAAAACATGCGTGAGCCCAACAAATTGACCTGCTCTCAACTGTGTGGCTTCATAGCTCAGTTGGTAAGAGCACTGTTAAAAGACCCGCATAGCGGGTACATCCGAACCAAGTGAAGAAACTCAACTCAAATCGAGATCGTTGGTCTACTCGTTGTAAATGTCAAACTTTAACTGTTTTTCGTTCTTTTGTTAAAAACTGCAGCCGAAAGCTGGCCTTCAATATGCCGAATTTGCGATGCAGAAATCCACTTTCAATTTGATAAGCCAGAGTTCATGTAAAATCGGCATTGTGTCGGATATAGCGAATGGGTCATACCCAAAACTACTTCAAAATTATATGGATCTTGGTATTATATGAATGCAAATGGACGTGTGTTTTTGACGTCAAACACAACAGGTTCAGCACATAGAAAGACCTGTCTTCCACCGGAAAACGACACCAAAACGTCGCTAACGACCCACCTTTTATTGGATACTCTATAGATACCTGAGCCGATATCTCAAACGCTTCGTACAATAAGGTGGATTTAAATAAGCTATTTATTTAAAATAAATTTCAAATTGGTAGTGATGAAAACGCTTGTAAATGCTTTTATTCCAAATATCCTCAACAATAATTCACTCCGTATAAACTTTGATCAACTTAAACTTAATTATAAAAATGTCCATCAAAGGTATTCTCATCATGATTCAATCACTTAAAACTTAAACAAAAGTAGATAGGCAACTTGCCCTAAAACTATATACAGTTGAACCTCTCTAATGCGGACACTAAAGGGACAGACCAAAGTGTCCGCATTTGAGAGGTATCCGTATTACAGAGGTCACCAAGATTGCATCATTTTTAAGACTGCACTGACAGTTTTAAGTGTTCAGTAACGAAAACTAGGCCCAGTGTATCTAAACTGACTAACATACGGTATTCAGACACATTGATTTGTACATCTCAGTTACATTACATACTTTACACGAATCGGTTATTTGAAACGAAAGGAACTACGTACAACGCAATGCTTCACCAAAAAAGGTAATAATAAAAGTAGAGTTCTGAAAAACGTCTTTCCGTAGTTAACAAGTGCAGCGAACAGTAACTGGAGTAATGTTTTTAATCTTTATGTCCTGTAATCATTCTAATCATTCAAACTTCAAAATAGTCTGTAATTTTCTTCTCGACGGCTTTCGCGAGTCGTTCGGTTTAATATACAGCGACTCGGCTTTTGAAATCACCTTGCATAGCTCGTCAGATAAATGGATTCACCCTGTGCAGTAAAAAAAGTCCCATGCCAAGACATTTTCACTGGACCGGACAAACTACTTGAACGTCTGGAAGAATGTTTAGACTTAACAGAGAATCCATCTGTCCGTAAAGTACATACTT
>BLFK01000938.1:300825-335245 GCA_014634185.1 Astreopora myriophthalma | reverse complement strand
AATGGCATTTTGTTAAATCCACCGCCCACCGGGGCCAACGCGCCGTTGAAAGTGCGTTAAATCCCGGCTATGGAAGCGTTAAATCCCCGCTATCTCCCGGGGATCGGGGGGGCCGGGGTTTCAATTGACTGATGCATAAGAGACAATTGCTTAAATTGTCTAGAAAGTGTGAGGATAATTTCTTCAGTTGACTTTTCTTTAAGTTAACATCTTATGCAGTTGCAAAGACGAAAGTTAAAGCATTTCCTCTGGTTAACAAGAAGCCCGTGAATATGATTTTTAAGCTGTGTGCTTGTTTCGGTCAATTTTTCAATGAAAAATATGCGTACATGCAAACATTTCTTTTACTTAAATTTTGCAGTGAATGCGCTCAAACGGCTTTCAATATAGTTTACCTTTACAACTGTCCTATTTGTTTTCGTTGATATTTTAATTGTGTCGTCCAAATCTGGACAAAAATTCGCCGTTAAAGTTTGACAAGCGTTTGCTTTCAATCACTGTTTTGATGTTGACGCTTTAAATTACGATGTTTGACCGTTATCTGTTGTGCTCGAAAAATGGGTTATATATGATTAAACGTTCAATAGTCTTACCTTAAATCCTTTTCTGTGTTTTTCCTGTAGAGAATTTGGGAAAATGTAGCCACAATTTTCGTTTTTTGCATCAATTTTCGACCACTCCATCAAAATACTCGTTCAAA
Source organism: Astreopora myriophthalma (assembly GCA_014634185.1). Classification (NCBI taxonomy): domain Eukaryota; kingdom Metazoa; phylum Cnidaria; class Anthozoa; order Scleractinia; family Acroporidae; genus Astreopora; species Astreopora myriophthalma. The sequence goes on along the minus strand of BLFK01000938.1, from coordinate 334,545 downwards.
TAGCAGTGATTTTTCTAATGCCGTTGAATGAAGTTAGGTGCGTGGCGCAGCTGTCAATTTTGGCGCGAAATTTTGTCATGCCGTCTTTGCACGGTCGTAATCCTAATTTTGAATTATTTTTAGTGAAGGACTTCAAGAGCCTTTCTATATGTATTCAAGCATAATTCTTCATTTTTTTTTTGGCAGACAAATTTTCATGAAGAAACAGTTGAAGTATTTTATAGCAGTCTGACAGTATTGTGTTGATTTTGTTGCGATATGTAAATCAGCAGCACGGTGGTGACATGTTAGAACAGAGTTGCTCAATTATTTTTCTACATGGAAAACTTCATAACAAAAAAAGTTGAATCAGAATTCAATTAATCTCGAAATATCCTTGATTTAACATCAAACATTGACATTTCACACATGTAGAATTGGAACAAAACACGAGAAAATTTATCGCAGACTACACAACTTTTGAGCGACAGGCAGAAACCGGAAGTGATGCGTTTTCCTTTTGAACTTTCCTTGACGCTATCATACCAATAAGTATGCCGTATGTTTTCGAAGACTTTATTCATCCGACTCGCACACCCACCAATGTGTGAGTGTTCTGCCTTTACATAATGTGCTAGCCTGCTTAAATATGCGCACAGAAAATATAATAAACAATAGGTGCTAATTATCACGCGCTAATATGTTACAGAGTAAGTTACTAATAAGTAAATTTATAATTTTATGTACTCCTATAGAGAAGATTTGCTCAAAATTTCGGACAAACCATTGTCCAGCAATACGTTATGTCCACTTCCGTTGTCGTCCATGGCTCAAAAACGTCTTTGCCTAGGGAGATTTATTTTCCCCAGTTCGGAGAATTTCAGGATTGATACTCCGTTAAATACTATTGTGATAGACTTTTTCAGTTTCGTTCTATCGTTATTTTCATCTGCTTACCTGATGCGAGTTGCATAGAGCTTACGTTGAAAGCTGTTGAATACTTTTTAGCCTAGAGCGCGGCGCATTGGATAAAAGCGAGTGTTCAGTTTTACACGATCGGCTATTGGTCAATCTCTTTTCACCAATCAAAAGCGCTGTTGAATTGTGTAAATTTTTTAAATGTCGCTTCATGTCGCATGCGCATAACAGACCACTCATAACTTGCCGTGTCAGTTGGAACCGGGAAAGATGGGTTATTTCTAGATCTTTTGGCTAAATTATTTCACGGTTTCCATTGTTTAAGATGTGGAATTTGGTACAGATGTGGTCTGTTTGCCTTTTAGTGGTACGTGCTTATTTTCAGATGTTTTGACCCCTTTGTTCTCGAGAATCGCTTCATCACCCCCATGTAGTAACATGGAAGCCACGTCGAAATGTATTCATTTCATCTTCATTAAAGAAACTAACCTCGGATCCCGAATTATTTTTGCAGGCTTTTCATCACTTTCAGTTCTCGATATGTGGCAATGTAGTGCAGCTTACGAGCCATAACTTCGATCAGACCTTAGGTAAGTTAAGACTGATTTCCCTTGACGAATATGTAAGCATGTGGTTTTGTTTATGGCGTTTTGCACGCCGCTATGGACCAGGTCAGACAGCTCTATTTAAGCTCAGTTTTTTTTTTGTTATTGTTTTCGTTTATTTAATGCTGAACTTTTGTTTATTTTCCTATTTTAGCGGAGAACAAAATCGTATTCGTCAATTTTTATGCGGACTGGTAAGAAACTGAAGCTTATTAATTTAGACCATTTTGTCCTATCCCGAACATAATTATCTTTCATACAACCATAAAGAGCTTTTCAAAACACAAATTGCATTCCAAACCCATATTGTGTTCTTTAAAAAGAGAAAAGAGTTGATGTGGGCGTCTGATTCGTTTTATTTAGTTTCCCATCTGTAGACATGCGAAGCATTTTGTTGTTGTTTATGCAACTTTAATAGTACAACATATGGAATTGGCATTCAGTGCTCATTTCATATTGACTGTGCATACTACGTGAATACAAATAGACTGGTTATTTTGCAACCTTACCAGGTTTTCTTGGTGATGTGCTGCTACACTCTTATGAACTTACCTTGTTACATTAATTTTGTTTGTTTATTTGTTTTTTTTTTTAAGTGATAATGTTGATGAGTGAGTTGTGATGTTTCAGGAAAAAGTCCTCAGTTGGGAGCGATTGCAGAATACCCGTCCGCTTATTTGCATATTGCCTTCTTCTCGTTAAGAACGAGACACAGATAACACTACACCCTATTCATATGCTAATAAGTGGACGGGTATTCTGCAATCTAGCCCTCAGTTGTCCTTGGTCCTCTGACCAGAAAGCCTAAAGCCCCAGCTAAATGATCAAACATTTTCGTCGTTTTTGCACAAGATGTGGTCTTCAGGGTGGCTAAATGATGAAACATTTCTTTGCAAAACAAGATGTTGAATGATAATGTTTGATCTAGGTCATGTTGAACGAAAATAGAGACTAGCTCTATTCCGTTCAACAAGTTGCTGAGACATCGTTCAACATTCGCTGAGCAACAAATGTTGCTCAATGTTGAACTGTGTGTCACCAGCTTTAGCCAGGGCTTAAACAGGGAGCATCATCTTTGTCCTTCCAAAGTCATAACTTGGTCAAATTTAGATGATTAGTGATGCTTTGTCAATTACAAAGATTTTATGAACACTAGTTTTTGGCGGATTTGAAGGTTGATATGGGGCAGTTAAAGATGTGGCATCACATGAAGTCAACATGGACCATAAACTATATACAATGCAATCGCTGTTTTGTTCAGGTCATTCTCAAACTTCACAGCCTACTTTTAAAATGACTATCCCTACTTTCTATGCAGTCTCAGTGCTTGTTGGAATGGAATGTTTAGAACTGTTTAAGCATCCTTTCAAAGTCACTCTAACAATAATTGGCCAAATCTTTGTGGCTGAAGAGATTTAAAAAGCAAGAAAAGGAGAATAGCGTAGCTGTAGGCAATATATTTTTTTTTGTCTGGTCGCACGAGGTAGTATGTTAATTTTGAATTATTTGGTGACTTCATAGAGTTTAAAAAAAAAATTAAGCAATTTCAGTTTGTCTTAAGTAGTTTCTCAAATTTGAAGCTCCCAGGTGTCTACTTTGAATGACAACCACCTTGCTTGTTAATATTTGTGGTGTTCATGTAGTTTCAGCTGCTGCTCGGTAATGATGTCTTCACAAGCATCTTTTATCTTCTTAGAAATCGTTGGTGTGTCCATAGAAATAGTGAAATGGGACCTTTAACTTTTGAGAGTGGCTTTTTAAAAAATGGTTGGTGGGGTGGTAGAGAATAGTGAAGTTTGACTTCCAACTCTTGAAAATGACCTTTATTTCTGAGGACACAAAACCCCAATGTTTTCAGTTTCAAATGACTGTGTGACTAGATATAGTTTCTTGGGTAAAATAATACACATGTAAATTGTTCATCTAGACACATTTTGCAGGCACAATTTTCAATCATATCTCGCAGGTGTCGATTTAGTCAGATGCTGGCTCCAGTTTTTGAACAGGCTTCAGACATTGTCAGGGAAGAATATCCGGTAAAATTTCAGGAGTTACTCTAATGCCATAAAATTTTCAAGTCTTGTGTGTCCTAGTAAACCCAAACTGAAACCCTTTGTTTTCATTGGACACATTTTTGTCCAATATATCTATCTCATTTTAATTTGTTGGCAAAATTAATGTGTTTGGGTGGGTCAATATTAATTTTTGGATGGTAAAAACAAAACCATGGCCAGAAGTAGTTATATGTTATTCGTTGATGCTTTTGTTGGTGACCAACTTGTTGCTTGCTCATTTATTGTGGTAGTTTCCTCCAAGGATGAACATTTTATGTTCTTGTTTGGCATTAAGAACATTTGCCAACCAACTTTAGTTTACCCACCATTTTGAGGGTAGATAGTGATGGTGTGTCCTGTGTTCATTTGAAGAGTGGAGTAGTGATGGGAAGAGTGGACTGTGAAGCAGAACAAGAAATTGCACTGAGATTTCACATCACCAAGTATCCAACCTTGAAGACATGGAGAAATGCACAGGTACATATTATAATTCAGTTAAAAGCAGTCTCACTGGGTCTGCTGCTGTGGAAAAATCCAATCCAGCCAATCCAGTTTGAATCATGTAACTTGTAAACCCAAAATGGATTTTGAACCCAAAGGATCCACACATTGGGTATATTGTTTATTGTGGCTTAATTATGCTTAGGCTAGATCAGAAGTGAGCCGTGGGGCTGATCAGCTGTTCACTTGCAAAACCTTACATGTATGCAAGGGTACCCCTATAACAATTAAGAGAAATCTGCTTTATCGGCCATTGCTAGCTTGGTTGCATTTCGCTCACTTTGCCCTCAACTTTTTTGGCACTCTGCCCTCCCTCTTTTCCTGTACATGTAGGGTGGATGTTGGTTGAAGGTAAGTATAACTTTCTGTTGAGTTTTTCAGTAGGGGTGGTGCGGGGTTTGGTCTGCACTACCATGTTACCTCCAAGCACTGGCCCCAGTTGTTTGAAAGGTGGATAATGCTATCCACCGGATAAGCACTAGCAAATCCAGTTGACTTATCCAGTGGATAGCGCTATCCAACCTTCGAACAACTGGGGCCTGGACTGAATCTTGCATGCTGTGCCCCCCCCCCCTCTTTGCCAATCAGCTTGTAGTCCTATGACTCTTCTTTGCAGAATAATTTCAGTTAAATCTAAATGTGGATTTTTAAGATTTATGATCCATGTGTTTTTTGGGAAAGGATCTAAAAAATGTATTGCTAAGCGTTCTTATATAAACAAAAAGAGACCTGTCCTTTTCCTGCTAAAATGAGTGATCAAGGCAAGATTTCCCCACTGCTGTTTCTTCCTAAAACTGCCCAGAAATACTAACATTAGGAGAAAAAATTAATGTGATAATCAGGAATCCAATCTTAGATTTTCTCGAAGAAAGGCACCCTCACTTGTGATCGTAGTATGGTTCGGACTAATTGCATTTTGCAAGGATCCCTTGTAGTTGTCCAAAGTTACATGTAACTCCTAATAATAGAGGATATTACATGGCCGTGTGGAGATACGAAATTTCTCTTCGAGTGTTGAAAAATATTTCACGAGTGAGTGCAGCGAACGAGTGAAATATTTTTCAACACGAGAAGAGAAATTTCGTATCTCCAAGCGACCATGTAGTTTTCTTTTTATTATATAAAATCCTCACAATACAGCAAAAGATGCTTTACATGTATTCTTTATTTCAAAACTAACATTTTTGAAATAAAAATGATATCACACAAAAGTCATGTGTGGATAGCGTTTTTATCGATTTGCTACCACTCGGTATACCACTCAATTTTATATAATAAATTGTATTATCTTTCTTTCTACAGGTGACAAGAAGAGAATATAGAGGCCAACGATCTGTTGATGCCTTCTCAAACTACATCAGAGAGCAGATGAAGAGTAAAATCCAGGAATTTCATACCCTTAGTGATTTACATGTTGATGTGAGTGAGGCTGTTACTTTCATTGCTGTAGTTCGTGTGAAATACATGAATAATATTACAGCAATGATGATCTCGTGCAATCCTTGAAGAAATGTTGAGATGAAATGTTCAACATCTTGCATGTGCCTGTACAGTGTATGTGACTGATATACTGTGTCATTTACGATGTGGCACCCCCTCCTCTCTCGAGCAATCAATGACATTTGATACAGACAACATTGCTTGGTGGAGGAGGGGTTGTTTGTTGTATAGGGGCAGACAGAGGACATGTGTACAAAAGAGCGTAAGAGTTTTGTCTCAACAGTTTTGAACCAACTGTGGTAAAAAAATAAAAAAAAACCTGGTTATTTAACTGGCACGTCACAAAGTAGAGAAGCTGCCTATTTTACGAGTGTGGTTGCATGAAGGGCTGATTTGTTGGCAACCAAGAAACCAGCTTGCAGGACTTTCATTTGACACACCCAATGGAAGCTTTAACTACTATTATAAAATATCATGTAGATAAACTAGTGTAAGTTGTTTAATTATTATTTTTCTTGTATAGTCTTCAAAGAGAAGTGTCATTGCTTACTTGGAAAGTAAAGATAGTGATAGTTACAAGACTTTTGAGAAGGTATTTGACAGATTTCATTTTTGTTTGTAACTTCCATCAAGGAGACTGATAACACCCGTACATGTACCTACTGATCTATGCCCAAGAGTTTCTTTCATCCAAGACCCATCCCCACCCCTCTGGAGTTATGACTTTACCGTAGCTACAATCATGCTATCCCTAAAAACCCTGGGATGTGAGATCCCCTCAGAGGTTGATTCAGTTACCTTGCAATTAAAAATAACATTAGGTTTAAATTTCAAACTAGTAGTTTGATTTGAAATTTCCTTTGTCTTGTATTCCTTGTGATAAATACAACTGTACATGTAAGACACAAAGAAATCACAATTCAAACTAGGTTGAAACCTGCAACAGTACTGTAAGAGTACCAGGACTGTGTCACTGTGCCACTTTGTCTTCCCAGGTTGCTGAAGAGTTTAGAGAAGATTGTCAATTTCATGTAGGAGTTGGGTAAATATAGATTTGCATTTAATATAATTGCCGTTGTGTCATGCTGTATTTCTCATTCTCTTGAATAATGTTTAGCCTTTTGCAATGGGCTACAGTACTTCTATTAGTAGAAGTTCTGATCGATAAAGTGTTCTTTTTTCAGTGATGCATCAGTTAAAGAAAGACAGACAGGAGATAACATTGTGTTCAGACCTCAGAATGTGAGTGCAGGCCTGAAAATAATTGAATTACATCTGAACCACTGTTACAATAACAATGTGAGGAAATGATGTAATCAACAGGATTTCTAGTTGAAGAAGGACAGTCCCAAATCTGATCTTATGATAGTAAAAATGTGATTCTGGAAGTGGAACCCAATGAACATTGTAAGGAGGTGATTGCTCTCATCACTGCATCAACCCTGCTTCCATAGTCTTAACTACAAGTCATGTAGTTTTAACATTTGTAAGACTCCTATGCATACATGTAATTTGACAGAGCTTCTGTCACGGATGTGTTGTGCTATATCAACTTACATGTTGCTAGCTGGAACTGTTACATTGTCAAGGTATCATTAATTTTTGAGGAAGAAGGGTACCTGATGTTGAGTAGCCAGATACCACCTGAATTGATGCTGATATTTTTCAGTTAAAAAAGTAGATGGGTGCTGGTACCCGGGTCCTGGCTCCTGATACAAAACCCTGCATTGTATGTGTAAGCTGCCAAATCTACAGTCACACATGTACATGTGTATCTGTTGAAGATTTCAGGAGAACAAGTTGCACTCACCATTCCCACTCATCCTAGAGCTTACACTACCTAATTTCTCTTCAATATATTTATAGAAAGGTACAGAATCAGACTTGATTTTTATGGGAGATTTTAGCAACTATGACCTCTTGAAGATATGGATATCAGACAAGTGTATACCACTTGTCAGAGAGATCACGTTTGAGAATGCAGAGGAACTCACGGAAGAGGGGCTTCCATTTCTTCTTCTATTTTATCATCCTGATGACATGGCCAGTGTTGATTTGTACAAATCAGAAGTTGGGAAACAGCTTATTCAAGAGAAGGGTGAGAACAGGTTGTGTAATAAACTTTTTGTAAAGAAAATTAATACCAGTATGTGAAGCCCCAAAAAATCATACTTTATCTCTGGGATGATTGAAGGCGAGAGAATATAATTATCATTATGAAGAAGTTTTATAGGCTTATCGTATTCAGTTTTCCTCCGAAAATGCCTCATTTTGTGCATAAACATACAGTATGGTAATTGACATGCCAAAACATTGCTTGGCTTTCTTCATTGATTTGCATTTGCAATTGTGTGCAACAAGAGCTTGTGATCATTATTTCTGGCCTAGTTTTTCTTGAAAACTGAGCATCAATCAGAAGATAAAATTAATGATCGAATCAGAGGCTCTGGTATGTCAAGTTTATCCATTTTACTCAACTGTTTTTGTAATGAATTTGTTACAGGTGGTATCAACTTTCTTATTGCTGATGGCTTGAAGTTTTCTCATCCACTCCATCATTTGGGAAAAGGACCTGGGGTAATACAAGGGACTGAATGTCTTGATTGAAAATTAAGAGGAAAAATTGTCTAAAAACGAGGTTTCCCCATATTGACTGAAATTTTAAACAGCTTCTCATGAATTTTGCATTCATTTCCTTTTGGTACATTATTATTGTTTACACTGTAAATTAATCAACTTCAAAGTCATATATCCCCTACACCGCACCTACTAGTGAAAAACTAAAAGAGGATTTGTGTTAAGTTCTGAGAAATAAGTGTCTTTATAAAATCTCGGGTGATAAATTATTTTGCTGTATAATGCTATCATGTGACTTGCTTGCATGTATCTGTGGAGCTGATACTATCGAGCCTTTGAACATTGCATGGAGGCTCGGAACTTTTAATTTCAATCAATGGTTTTGTTTTTTACTGCCATTAATCACTGTGGTGGGCAGGTGAAAGGATCAAATTACACATTGTGATTGGCACATTTTGATCTATGTTGGTTTCTGTTTTTAACGAACAACCAGCTGTTACTATGAATATGAATAAAGTCAATAGAAAACAACGGCACTGGTTGGCCTTTCAAGTCCAAAGTTTGCATGCTATTGGAAGGGGTACTATTACCTTAATATACCTTTGTGAACTAACATATACATTTGTTTCTTCTCAGGACCTTCCACTGATTGCTATTGACAGCTTCAAACACATGTATCTTTTCCCAAAGTTTGAAGATATCAAGTAAGTTACTACATGGTGGTAAGAAAGGAAAAAAATAAACAATTAAGCGTGGGAAGAGGACAGCTCCTTCACCAGTGCATCAAAAATAATTCCTGCCCCTCACCTCCCTTAGATTTTGCCAGCGTCGTAAGTTACTCAACGTGTTAGAAAGAGAAAACCAATGCAAAGTGTTGTAATCAGAGGTTGCAGTTGATGTACATTGTATAATAATGACAATGCTTTTTGCCAATTGAATACAGTGACAATGACAGTGTAATGATAATCATCAATAATAAGTATAGAGATCAAAGAAACAGAAGATGTTGAGAAATATCAAGGTACATTGTACTGCAAGAGAGATTAATGGAGGCTTACTGTACGTTTTGACCAGACAGAGAAGTGGTGACAAGTAAAATCTTCTGGCGTTAGACAGAGTAAAATCCATGAGTGGGGTACTATTGGGAGTCAAAGGGTTAAGAAATTGTGGAAGGTTCAGACCTCAGTCATTCCAATGGTTGTCATAGTTCTTGGGAAGGTAGCAACCTTCAGATTGGAGTACGAGTTGTCCACTCTGAGCATGTGCATTAGGTCTTAAGATCAATATTATTTTTTTTATGAGTGCATGCTCAGAACGGAAAATTCGTACTTGTAGTCAAACTCGTACTCCAATCTGAAGGTCGCTAGTTTCAAAAGATCTGGCCCCAGTTGTTCGAAGATTGGATGGGGCTATCTGGATGACTCAACTGGGTTTTCTAGTGCTTATCCACTGGATGGTGATTTATCCAGTGAATAGTATTTACCACCTGGATTCACCTGATGCTGAGCTTTTTAAATTTTGTGTCTGTTACAGAACACCAGGAAAGCTGCAGAAGTTTGTGGCTGACTTGCATTCTGGAAAACTTCACAGGGAGTTTCATCATGGGCCAGATCCTGAAGAACAAACGGTGAGAATCCCTTGAGGATTTAAACTGCTATTTAGTGTTATGCCACCAAGAGATGACAAGGCAGTTATAGCAAAAATAAACAAAAAGAGCTTTGGGAAACAGTTTCATGCGGAGCATTTCTTTACAAACTCATTTCAATAATTCCTGTGCACAGATGGTTGGGTATGAATGGAATATTGTGCAAACCTAAGGAACTTGAGGCATGAACATTGATTCTGCCCACTGTTCAGTGTTGTTTCTTTTTGGTTTTAATAGCAAAGGGTCTTTTGTCTTCTTTTTTTAATTTTGAAGGTGCTTGACAAATTGCAGTCTTCTTAAAAAAAAGTTGCACAATGACATATTAGACAGTAGTTTTGATTATGTGAAGTTGTCTGTGTGACTATAATTATTCACTGATGGCAATTCAAATGAATTGGCTAGTTTCCTTTTATGTTTCATATTGTGCTGTTAAAAAAATTTTTATTCTAACTTTAAAGTCCATATATGGACATTTACCTGTAAGTGTGACCTTTCAAGTGACAGCTATGTAGTGGTTTGTGTACATGATCTGCTTATTCTTTTGAATCTAGTTTTGCAATAAAAATCAATTGGGTCTTGACATTTTCTTGCTCAATATGGCTCCTTATGCAGTATTTAACTATTTTGTTTACTTTAGGTGGAAACTCAAAATCCTGAAGATACTGGCACAACTGGAACCGAGACAGAAAATGCTGGCACTGAAACACGACAAGAAACAGAGAAGACAGGTTCTGAAAGAACTGCTAGTGGATCTGGCAAGAGAGAACAGACAACCCCACCAGAGACTGTGTTCAAAAAGCTCGCACCAAGTTACAATAGATACACTTTACTCAGGGATGAACTGTAACGGTTGCTAATGCACATTTTAATACTCAAGGCTGTAAATTTATGAGCAGTATTTTTGAAAAAAGTAGAATTTGCTGGTCCATGCTGACTGCAAAATGGGACAACTGCAACATATGAAAGATTGGATGTTGCATCTCTTCCTAAGAGGCGATTTTCTCATGGGTGGGATGATGTGGGGTTTTGGCGAGGTGTGAAAGCGTGGATTGAGTAAAAAGAGTGTTTATAAATAAAATCATTTAGAACTCTTGTTCGAGAAACCTGACTGTTATTTCTGGTAATTCATGATTAAATAGGCCATTTCCGAGTTCATGTCAGCCTTGTTTTCAAAGCAAGTCTAAGTGCGAAGTCTTTCTTGTGAAAATAAGTTTCCATTCATACGCAAAGTAAATCTCGCTTTGAAAAAGAGGCTGACGCAAACTCGGAAATGGCCTATTAAAATCAGAATTTTTTTAGATATTCAAAGTGGGTATTCAATCTACATTTTACTGGGTAATTGGGTTTTATTTGCCAAATAAGAATACAGTGTAGTTGTTGGAATAAGACAGTCAATTATTATCATAACAATTATGTGGAAATAGGTTGAGCTAGATTTTCGCTTGACTGGGAAGCAAGTTTAACTCAGCTCAGCTCCGCTCAGTCTGGCAATATTGACAAATTTGTTTTCAGTAACAAATGGCTGTCTGTTTTGAGGTGCCATAGTATTTCTGGCAAACATCTTGATGGTGAGATAAACAATGCCATACTATTAAAATTAATTTAAAATTATGAATCAGCTTCAAATAATCTCTTTTAAAAAGCCATTCAACAGTGACAACAAAAATACTGTCTGGCACATTTATGCAAGAATTGAAAACATTTTCTGTAGTGGTGAGGTTTTCAGTGTGACAACAAATTAATTGTAAGAATTTCTTTGCAGGTTTAAATTTTCTTTTCCCATTCACAAGTATTTATTAACAATCGTAAGTGGAGAACAACACCTCAGTCTCCAAGTTGGAAATATGTTTACTGTCACTGTACACTGCAGTGAAGTTCTGGCAAAGCTTATCTTTGTCAGTACTACTTGTTCACTGAGCTTCATGATGGTGATACCAAGTACTGCCTTCTAAGTACATACCCTGACAGGCTTCTGCAGACAAACAAAGCTGTGGTCTTGATTTCTAGGTTAGGTTTGTTCATTGTATGATTACGCTCTCAGGCAGCAAGAAAGACTTGTTTTGGGATGGATACAATTTTTTTTTAAATTCAGACAGGAAGGAAATAAGTTGGGACAAAAAAATGCCTCTGTCAACTTAAGCGGTTGAGAGTCAAAAGTAATTAGGCAATTGGTTTGTTTTTGTATTACAGTGGCTTGTGATTGGCTGAAAAATCTGGTGCCACATTCTCAGCCAGTCAGAGACAAAAGCAAAACCAGTTGCGATTTGTTCTCAGGCATTTTCATTTGATTGCTGGCATCTGTTTTGATTGCCCAAAGTAATCACTTCGGTTTGGTTTTCCGACAGTCAATTGAAAACCGCTCTAAGTTCAGGTCATGTTTTCTATTGTTTTGATAGGGAATGTAAAGTGAGATGTTACTGTGCCACTCAAGTAGCTCTGTGACTCGGAGATGGTCAACTGGCCATGTAACTGAAAAACATGACTTGTATGACCACTGTGTTCTTGCTTTCAACTGTTCTGATTCATTTTACTTAAAGTAGTTTTTGTATTGAGGACTCAATTTTAAATTTCTTTTGTTGAGGTCACACTAGTGCTGCACTCTTTAGAATGGTGGTTTTAGGTTAGACCGGTTTATTCTAAGAATCACATCACATTCACAATCAGATGAGATCTATGACAAAGTCTACAACTGAGAATGCGTGGTGTATCTGGTATCATGTAGCATCAATGGTGTGTCAAACCGTATGTAAAAAACATTGCAACATTGGTGTGTGGTGCTATAGGGAACTTGGGCGGGCAATATCGTTTCAAGGTATGGTCGTGCAAAGTTCAGATGAAATTGAGTCGATTGCTACTGCATTTACTGAATGGGTGTCCATTATCCTTGTATAGTTATTGGTTCAGTGTTTTGACGTAGTTTTACTGTTTACGTAGTGAGTTATATGTGAGATTTATTTATAACATGGCAAGGAATCTTGACTACAAGATAGTTATTCATGATTCGTATGTGGTGTGATTAAAAATGTTTCATGCAGTAGGGTGCTTTAGGGTGTAGTTATGATGCACATGGTAAGGTTGCATTGGAGAGCGTAAGAGAAATGTAACAATAAAGGGCTGTCGGCAAAATGTCTCAAAACAAAATTGCCTGGGTTCTTGACCAATTATTGCACAAGCTTTCCCATGCTGCATAACAAAAATTAGGGAAACTGGAGGAAGAGAAGCAACAAAATTTCCCCCATGTTTTTGTCCTATTGAAACAGGTGCCCAGTTTTTCCCCCCTTTGTTATTTCGTTCATACAACTTGGGATAGTTATTTCCATAAGCCAATCACAGTTTATTATCCAAATTGTCCAATTTTGCAAAATGACCAAACGCAGTCTAAAAAGTCACTTTAGATGTTTCTTCACCAGGGGCGTAGCCAGCTTTTTGGCTTGTTGTAGGCCCAGAATGTCAAGGCTTGGTTTCGGTTTTACAGCTTTTGCACAGAAGTGCACGGTGATATACGAACGGGACCCTAAGTCCCATGCGAGGTATATCACCTCAAGGTCAGACCACAACACCGGGTACAGCTTGCCCTACTCTTTGCGAATAGTGTGTGGGTTCTTTAACGTCCCACAGAGTTAATGAACAAGGGGCTGTGAGACGGGACCTCCGGCTTATCGTCCTTATCCGAGAAGACTAGAAAGTCTAACCATAAGGCTGCATCATAAAATAGTTTACAGTTTCAACACTTATAAAAGTCACATTAAAAGAGTCAAGACGGCTGAAAAAATTGTAGGCCCAGGCCTATGGGCCAAAAGGCTGGCTGTGCCCCTGTTCACTTCGTCAAAATGCAGCCAAACAAGATTCAGAAGCTGATATTTCAAGAAAGTTTCAGTGCTTGGCTCAGCCCTTAATTTCTTTAAAAACTTGTCCCCTTTGTTTTAAGAAATACAGTGTTATCCACGCCATGATCACCTCAGTATCGTGATCACCTTGTTATTTTGACTGCTTTCTTCACACCTATGACCACAACTCAAGTTTTTTAACCACTACTACTGAAGTATTTATGACTGAATGGTGTTTATATTGTGAGCAACTTAACAAGACAAAAAAAAAACTGAAAATTTGCCATTTCAAATTCAAAGTGAGTCTAAGTGCGATGTTTCTCTTATGAAAATATTTCTTAATATTCATGTGCAAAGTAAAACTCATTACCATCACAAAACTAATGCACTTAGACACGCTTTGGAAAAGAGGCTGATGCAAACTCAGAAATGGCCAATTGGATTGATGCAAAATACAGACGATGGGTTAGGTCATTGTTTTACCCATACAGACAGGATCCCCTAGCTCTTGACTCCCACTTTTTTTCCACAATGTTTTAAGCCTAAAAACATTGTTTAACTTGCCTATTTGTACCAGGGTGTTTGTAAAACTCTGACCTGTAAATACGTTGTGGCCTGTGCAAGTGACCTGCATTTTTACCAATCCTACAAATTGTGGTTCAGTATCCTTTAGCAATCAGACTTTTTTTTAAAAAAAATCTGACTACTTACCTCTTCAACAATGCATTCACACCATTCAAAAGTTAGATATTCCTTCACACAAAAGCAGTGAACTAGTGCCCCAAATAAATAAATCCTGGCCACACAAAATTAACTAAACCCAAACTTCTCTTTAGTTGGTGGAAACACTTTCCCATAGAGTTCTCATGAAATCCCAGTGGGTCAGTATGTGGCAATTACGACAGCTCTTGACCTGGGTCAGAAAACAATGGCCCCTCACCCAAAAACAATAGAACACAATGCAATGAAATTAGAAGATGTAAAGAGTTGTTAGTGGTATCTCTAGACAGCTGGAGTTTCCAGTCAGGCCTAAACACTCATAAAACCACTATGGAACTTGAATGGCAGATCTTCCATTGCAAGTACCGTAAAACAAAAAACAAAATGGAGAACAATTTCAGTAATACTTTGCCTACAGTAGGCATGCACTTACAGTGCTGTAATAGTAAGTCAAGCTAGTTTCTAGGCACTACACTCAATAAATTGAGACATATTTCAAATGAAAGAAACAGCATGGTTTAAAAACCCAAACAGACATGCGTTTCTTGAAAGCCCTGAAACTATTCAGGCTTTTTTTTTTTTTTTTGAATGGCACAATTCCCTCTGTATCTTCAAAAAGAAGGTGTTCTAAAAGACAAAACTTTGTATTTCATTTGCTTTCTGTTACCTTGAAAAGATGTTGGGTAACCCTTTGAGAAGGAGTGGCTTGTAGTATCACAAATGGCCTTTTGGGCCCAAAATGTTTGTGGCGCTTTCAGAAATAGGCCCTTGGCCCCAGGCAGCTTAGCTGGCTATTTACACAAGTGACTGATAAGTTTGAATCAGAAACAACTCCAATTAATGGACTTAAACTACACCATTTGCAGCCCCCTGTTTTTGTGTGACTATCTTGACCACATGCTTTCATCAAACAGTACCACTTTTGTGGAAGACCACCAAAGCTACTAAGGGGGCAGGTATGAACCTGGAGAAAATTTCCCTGCCTCCCTCTATGCCCTTGACTCCCCACATCGCACTCCCCCAGATATTTAGCACTCTTCCCAGATTGTGACAAGTCAAGAATAGATGGTGGCAGATTAAAGATAAAAGAGTGCAATCAATGATGCAATGACAATCATGAAATAGTGACATGTGGATAGTGAACACCCTAAACTTGAACCGGAAACAACTGGATTTCATGCGTGGCACAATAAGCTAGCAATTTCCCTCCTTTCATGAGCTGCTTCCACACATGGGCATCAACTTCTTCAGAGATATTTTTTTATCTCTCTTGATGAACTCAAGTTATCTAGCTGTATGTCAGTGGCTCCATCATGTCTCTTTTTTATGTATTTCCCACCCAAAAAGCCCAAGACCCCTCCACCAACTGCAATAGCAGCCCCTGCTTTGAGACCCACAGCTAGCCCTATAGGACCCCCACACAGTCCACCTACAGCAGCACCAATGACAGGATATGCTACAGCTTTTAATTTGTTGGCCTAAAAAAATAAAATGACACAACATGGTAAAGATAAATGCAATGTCAATAATGATTGTTATTAACATTTTAAGTGGTACCGGTATTTATTATCAGTATGTTTCAGATACAGTATTATAGGAAGGCTCATATAAGGGGGACAGGGGGATCACACATAAGGGAGAAAAGGCTGGTTCAAAGCTCACAAAGTGGAGGTTGGGAGCCTGAGACATCCAGGAGTTTCCACTGATGGCAGCCAGCTCTTACATGGAGAATCAACCTGGCAACCCATCCACGAGCTTCCATGCAGCATGCAAGACAGGTATCTGTCACACTGGAAAGAGGGAGGGGGGGGGGAGTGAAAAAAACAAAACAAAACACTTAACGCTCCAGTAAAAAGCACTCTCTCCCCACCACAATGCAACAAATGTGACCACAAGGAATCATGACACATGCCACAATGTAACAAACCTCTGACAACACCTGATGACTGGTGATCCTTGTTGTTAACTCTGTTAAATGCATTTAAATGCAATTTAAAGGAGTTACAAACAAATAGCACTTGTGGTGCGAGGGGTCAGGGGTTGGTTCGGAGGCGCATGCGTAGTAGTTCTGTACAACGTTCTTGTGGCGTTTCATCATGCCAAGCAGGAGGAGTTGAGTCCTCCAACATGGCGTGTAGCGTTTGTTTTGGCGCCCCCCCCCAAAAAAAAAATCCCTCCCTCTTTGGTTTTTCCCTTCCACTGATATTTCATTGTGATGGGTGCCTGCTTATTTAAAATTCCCAGAGTGGGGGCTCATGACAGGATTGCAGGGTTGTGCCAGCCATGGTGGCATTATTCAATCTAGGGACTGGCTGCCAAAAGTGGAAGCCCTTGGATATCCCAGGCACCCAACCTCTGCTAAACAATGCAGTTGTTAAATTGCATTTAACTGCATGAAGATGGACCCAGCATAACTAGCCAAGCTCACGTAAAAAAGGTTTTGAACATCAGGGAAAAGTCGACTCTTTTTACCTGCCCTAAGTGTTTAGCTCCCTCCTCCACATTGACTTGAGCCTGCTCAATGTTGTTTTCAATGGAGTCTATTGTTTCTTGCTGTTCCTAAAGGTTTCAAAGTTCAAAGTGATAGTGAAGGATGGCTAAAACATTAAAGAGAACTACACACAAAGAATGTGTAACTTAAATGAACTCTTCGAAAAATTTCATTCACTCACATGCACTAAAGCTGAGAAGTCGTGAATCAGTTCATTCAGCTCCAACAGTCCCTATGAGAAAAAACAATCACCATAAGTCCTACCATTGTTATGCCACTTGCCAGTAGAGTGATGTCTCCTGGTAAGCAAAAACTGAAGGCAATAGGATGAACAGAGGAAATGCAAAAGAAGTTTCTTCTCCCTTTTTTTCATTCTGCTGCACTCATTGCCCCCAACTTGTGACAATTTAGCAATGAACCTTAGAATCATTTAGTGCTCAGGAATTTAGCTGAAATATGACATAACTATTAAAAATACAAAAAGTCATGTCCCATGTTTATGCATAGTCCTTGACAATAATCAAAGGGCTGTATGCATAAATATCAACAATATTGTACAGGTGAGCAAAAGTCTCAAATGTGTTGTTGTTGGTAATGGAAGAAATGTTACGATGTGTTGACAACCAAAGAGTCTAAAGTGTTGAAAGACTAAGTTCACCTTATTTAAAGAATCCCAAGAGGCTTGTGCATCTTCCTCTACCACAAGCTGTGAGTGAACTTGCAGATGAGACGTACCAGTACCAGTCACCTCTGTGAGATCCAAGCCTACACAATATTAAAAGAGAAATGGAAACACTCTTTAGCAACCTGCCAATAATTACGCTGCTATCATCGATGCTGTCATTGCCATTACTTTCATCATCATCTTCATCAACGGCATCGTTTCTCTCTTCCTTTGTAGGAAGTATGATGGTTCGAAAGTCATCCTCATCATCTTCATCAACGGCATCGTTTCTCTCTTCCTTTGTAGGAAGTATGATGGTTCGAAAGTCATCCTCATCATCTTCATCAAAGGCATCGTTTCTCTCTTCCTTTGTAGGAAGTATGATGGTTCGAAAGTCATCCTCACCACCACCATCATCATCAGTCATCATCATACTACTGAACAATACTATTATTTTCTAGGGTTTACCTCAATGTAAAAAACCTGTGAAACTCTTTCTTGTTTCATTAGCTCATGCTAGGGTTAAATTATTGTTTAATGTTTTTTTGCTCGTTTGTTTTCTCTGTGTTACATCATCTGTGAGTTTCACAGGTTTTTACACAAAGTATGAGCCCTTTTCAATCTCCTCAAGGACTAAAACTTACCAGTATTTCTTTGTTTGGCAAAAGGCATTCTTTTTGGTTCTTTGTTACGTTTTTCCCGAGTGTACATCTGTTGTACTTCTCGAAATGAATCCACCCCAGCCCTAACTTCATCTTGTATTGGCTGGATTCGCTGCTCAAACTGTGGTAAATCTGAATGCTGTATTTGATTCCTTGTACTCTCAATTTCTTTCATGTGGGCTTTCAGCTGCTGTGAGTAAAAGGTAAATGTTCCATAATCAGTTAAAGTACAATTTGAGGGCTACATGGTTGAAGGAGTTTGTAAGATTGCACTATTGGTCACCATAAGGAGAAATGATTTTCTTCTTAAATTCACTCCCCACCAACATGTTACACCACAGCTTCTTTGGCAACCCATGAAATGAAGAAAAACTACTGCAAAATCATTTTATAATTACCTCCAAATCCTTATTAATTTTGATTATTGGAAAGTGCTATTAATCTTTACCATTACGAAAAGAAAAAAAAAAGATGGTTCACTAATTTTAGGAAAATACCTGAACAGTTCTTGCAGCATTGATTTGTTCTTTGTTGAGTTCAAACCAAGCCTTTGATCGATAATACTGCAAGTTAGAGTACAGTTGTTATTACACACATAAGAAAGCAAATAATTTATTACCTTTTTATCATATTGAAGGGGCTTGGTACAAACACATGTCACATATTTTTACAGATCAGGGGCCGGTTGCTCAAAGCCCGGTTAACGCTAACCATCGGTTAAGAGGTATCAAAATCTATAAGTTTCCATGGTATTTAATCCTGGTTAGCGCTAACCATGCTTCGAGCAACCCGGGCCAGATGTTTAAATTTTGTACATAGGAAGGCTTTCAAATCTTTGAGTATAGCGTTTAAGGCTATGAGACTTTTTTACCCTTTCACTCCCAGGGAGCCATTCACAAGTAAAAACTGAGCCAGAGTAAAATATATAAAGTCACTAACAAGAGTCAAAGGGTTAAAGGATAATATTACAACTTGACTTAACATGCAGGTAAAGACAATAAAAGAAATGATCAGCAAAAGTGAACTGTCTTGTTTTCATGGTCTTAGGTCTAAACTACGTCGGGTTTAGGGTTATTCACCTGATATGCAAGAAATGTACGCTTAGAGAATAGAGGAATGTAAAAATGAAATCATTGATCATGATGACAAATATGATTATAATTATTACTTATGATAGGACTCCACTTGTTTCGAACTGGGTTGTGCTTGCTGTCTCATACAGTTCGTAGTTTCCTTAAATCCAGTAGTGGCATGAACTAAATCCACCTATTTCAAGCCGCCACTACTCTCATGATCAATCAGCTTGGGAGTTTGAAAAAAAAACAATATCCCACCTGTAACATTTAATACTTAGTATTACATTTTCACTTAAAATGTGGGATTCCAGAAAAACACCTTGCACCTAATTTCCACCTCACTAAATAATAAAAGAGTACATTGCATTGTGCCTTGTTCTTTAAAAACTGAATTAATTTTCAGCAATTCGGAACCTTTCTACATTTTGGTGTAATGCAAGGGTAATGCTTTGCTGTATGGGCCCCTTATCTCTCCATTGTCACTCCCCAAGGACTCTCAATACAGTTGATACAAAATGCTGGTCCCAGGTTACAGCTTACACGTACAGTGTGTTGTTTTACCCATGCTGAAATATATATTTAGATTTTTAACCACAATTGCTAGTAATCTCACAATCTGATTGGCTAATTTGTTGATCAGAGTTTAGACAATGCTGCCCACATTAACATGTCACACAACACCATTTTCAGTTATCAAACAAGGATGACTCTAAAATTTGACATTGATGTTGTGGTAAAAAGCAAATAGAATGTGATGATGAATGTTACTGTAGATAATAGTATAGATAATGATAAACCACATTCTATTTGTTCAACAAACAACGCTGAACCATATTCCATTGGTTATATATACATATATATATATGCTTTTTTTTTATGCTATTAAATTCCCTGATGAGTGGGCGACCACGAAACAGGCTTGTAGGGATGAACTTGTAGTTTATTTGTTTTTTCTTCCATATATACTTCGCTCTACTTCTTTGTATTGAGCACTGTTTCACAAATATCAAGTTTCACACTTTATATATATATATACAGAGAGCCAGAGAGCAAGAGAGCAAGAGAGCCAGAGAGCCAGAGAGCCAGAGGGCCAGAGAGAGAGAGAGAGAGAGAGAGAGAGAGCTTAGTTGCTAGTCACTGTTGCTGTACAATGTAGCTTACCTTTTCCATGTTCAGCTTGTGTAGCTGTAGTCTTTGGAGGTCTGCAGGAAGTGCTACTTGAAACTTGCGCAAAGCTGGTTCAAACCTTCTCAGTGGGTGTCTAGGCAAGTTTGCCAGTGAATCGCCTCCTATTAAAATAATCAAATATAAGCTTATAGAACTTTGTAATTCTAAAAGTGCAGAGCCAGATGGATACATTATATCAGAGAAGTACGAAATTGAATGCATTTCCAATTTTAAAGGTTTGTATGCAAGAAGAGAGTGAAACATCATAGGTGGAAATTACCATGAAAATGTCGCTTTAAAAAATACAACCGAAAGTGCAAAGATAGATTGAAAAAATATATCATTCTGCCTAGCACGGTTGAGAAGGAAAAAAAAATCAACAACTAACCGCATCGCTTAGTGGAGTTAGTTTTGGACAATATTTCCCTAATACTCACTGTTCAACTCTAGAGAATCGAAAGTTGCCATCGTGGTATCCAAACATACATCAACTCATCCTGAACTCCATAGGATAAAACAAAGTTTGTTTCCAAACCAGCTGGAAGTCCCCCGGAACTGCTCGATCGACAAAGTCGTTTACATCATCACATATTCTTTACGCAACATTATGAGGCTTTCTCTGGCCAATTATACAACTTCTCAGTGCCTTATAAATGAAATAAAACACGTTCAGGTCACAAATATCTAAGAATTTGAGAGTAAAATAATATCGTAATTAGGTTATATTTGCTTTATACTTGCGAGGAAAAAAAAATTTAGTATGTACTTCATGTATCCCTTATTATAGTGTATTTAAGTACATACCGTTAATTAAAAGACTGCTGACAAACCGCAGGCGCAAATTAATGAAAAAGGATCGAAAAATGGCTTGGATGGGGAGGGTGGGGAGTAGGGTCGGCTGTCTATAGCATATTGTATTTATGTAAAATATAAACAATAGCCTCCATTTGGCGCGAAAATGTGCTCGGATATTCGTCGTTGGACATTACTTAGACCAATCGCGTGCGAGCGAAAATATTTGATGGCTTATAAATTATTATATTTTATGTTTATATGTATTTATTACCCATTTGGAAGGACAGGTCATTTACCGAGCGGGGCATGTCCTTTTCTAGATCATGTATTTAGGGTAGGACTATTTAACTCTTGAGGGGTGGGGGGTAATTTTGAGATAAAAAAACAAACAAACTCTTCTGTTGGCATATTTGTACCAAAAAACATTCCTACACATGACCACAGCTGGAGTAAAACTCAGACGCGTTCAGTGGGGCGGAAAACAAAGAATGTTACTCAGAGAAAAGATAAATATTATGCGGGCAAATGCCCTGAGAAAAAAATTCTTGTGCATGTATGATTAAAAAAGTCATTCTGTTCCAGATCACACAAACCCCACCCCCTTCAAAAGTTAAATGGTCCGCTCTTATCTATTCACGCCGTCTACGTACGCGTCCTTTTGACTTACTAGATCGGTGCTTTTTTGCTCACATATAAAAAACGTATATATAAGATTCGCAAACATATAAGAGAGAAAAAAAAATTACAAGCGAAAACACGATGACACCCGAAATAAATTTGAATTACGCGAAGAATTACGCAATTATCTTTTGAGCATGCGTGTATCGACCGGTTGGTAAGCCAGGCTTTTTCGCCTTCTTCCACTCCGGACAAATGCATTTCTGAATTGACTGCAGTATACGTATCTCGTTGTAATTGGGATTTTTTTTGTGTTTAATAGAAGTTTCTTTAGAATGAATAAGTTGAAGCGAAGTCTTAGTTTGCGAAGTTCAAAACGACATATTCCAGAGAGTGTTCGACCGCAAATCTGGGAAAACGACAGCTACAAAGTACGTAATGGGGGAGTCAGTTTTCCAGTCAAGGTAAGAATTTGAATTCCAAGATGCCTTTCGTTTGAAGTTCTTGTGTTGCAAGGTTGTTGTGGATCGTATGGCTGAAAGCCTACGCTAGTAGATTCAAATTCGTATTAATTGGAGACGTATTGTTGATTTAGTATGTAGGATCGATAGAAGTGACTGAATCTAGAGGTACGCAAGTTTGTGCCGAGGCTTTTCGAAAGATGAAAGAGGTAGGTTTCCTCAATTCAGTCGCGTGTTTTTAAAAATCGTGCAGGAAGTTTCGAGCTTAAACGAGGTCTTCTGTTGCTGAAGCCCTTTGTGAATCAATCGTGTCACTTCAACGCGGTATCGACGTGCATGGCTGTGTCATTTTGTTTATTAACTTTCTTTTTATATCTCGTATACGTATCGTAGGTTGGTGTCGCGAAAAAGAAGCGAATGCAGTTGCTTGTAACGGCAGATTGCGTGCGAGTCGTGGACGAACAGACTAAGGTAAAATAAGTTTCTTTCAACAATGGTAATATAAGCTGCTTATTTGGGGCCGTATTTCGAGGTCATAGCGCTGACCAATGTGAACTCACCATGGCAAGAATCGAGAAAGTACGGCTGTTAATAATATTGCTTGTGCATTCTAGTTTAAACTTATATTTACCTCAATTCAACTTGCATTCTTTTGACATGAATCATGTTGTGTGTTTTAGCAGTGAATGATAAAACGTGGAATAATTAATAACAAACTCAAAACTTGCAACCTGGCGCACGAGGAACGATCGTTTCTCGATTGATAATCAATCGTTTTAAGTCTCTGCTGCTTTACGCATTTTGACTTTGATATTGGTTTAATGTCTGAAATTATTGTTTCCTTTGGGAGTTGAATTGGGTCACAATTTCTCAACTGCCTTGGATGTACTTTATGAGCACCGAATAGGTGTTTTTGGTTTTTGTCATCCCATGTAAATTAACCAGATTGAAAACTCGAAAATGCTCGTTCATAGGAACCGATGTCTATTTCACCATATCCATCGTAACATTTTGTTAATTGGGTTTTTTAGTCCCTCGATTTTCATTTAGTGGCTTAGTACATTCGTTTGACTTGTATAGTAGAAAACAAAAAAACTAAAAACAGGTATTACACATTTCGTTTTGCCTTGATCGAAACATTCGCGAACAACACAGACTCACTTAATTATGCTGAACAGCTGAATTTTTAAATTAGACACAAAGTGATTACCAAGGGAAAACTTAAGTCATAAGTGTACGACATGGTTGAGCAGTATGAGTAGATTACAATCCTTTCTGTAGCTTTTTTACTCACTGTCGAGTATTTTCATTAAGTTTTGGATGCAATATCTTTCAAGGTGAATTCTTTCTGTTCGTGAGGTGTACGTATCTTTAATCATCGATCAAAAATGATTTCATCAGAAGCTAGAAAGTAGGGCATCAGTTCAACCATAATATTGTAATAAAGATTTTATTTAGTCTGATTTATTTCTTCTCTTTTATCTGCTTATGGCCTTGGAAATTCACTTCTTTGGTTGATCAATAACAAACCAGTGAACAGTGAAGGGTTCGTTTTTCTTTCCCACACTGTTGAACTGTGAAAAAATTATTAAGATATGTCCCAGAGGGAGGCCTTTGCACTAAATAAAAATTTACTATCCTGTGATGCAAAAACCTTGTCAGCCTTTCAAGGGTCACTGACCAAGAGGAAAGATTGTGGTAGATGACTGTGTGGTTTGCTTGTTGTCATGCATGTTATTTCTTGTGTGAAGTTATCAGAGTGGTGAGAATTGTCTATTAGAAGTGGAGAAGAGTCATGTTAACATGAAAGGACATCACAGTGTTGAACTGTATTTGACAAATTGCATGGATGCTGTTGTTTTACATGTACATGTGTGTGGAAGTCTGAAAATGAAACCCTGAAGTATATAAAATCAACCAAGCGGATCACTAATAAATTAAGAAGAACGCAAGTAATCATAATAATGTGGGAAAGGAAGTAGGAGTGTGTGGCTTCTGTTTGAAAAAATTTTAACACTTCCTGTTGCATGGTTATTTTTGTCATTGTTAATCTGCATTTTTAATTTGACATGTAAAGGCTCTGGTAACCATTATTCAAAAGTGCGGAAAACTCCCAGGTACACCGCGAGTCCACCTCTAAGTAGTGGGTCAAAATCAAATTAAATGAATTGAGCTGGACAATAATTTATTTGACAAAATCAAAGATAATCTCAAGTGAAGGGGAAAAAACAAATTGGTTTTGTATTTCCTCCGTTACCTTGCACGGCCTCCCTTACATTACTGCTTTAAAGTAAGAGGCCATACTTGATGTTTTTTTGGATTGACTACCGGCATCGCCAATCAAGCCATGGTTCAAGGTCCCTACCACTTGAAACTACGTGTACACTTGATTCTCAATTCTTGTAAGAATCATTAAAGGGAGATAGTCCTAATTATTTGTACTGTAAAAGGTCTTGGCTTAAATTCTGAGAAAATTGCTTTTGGAGTTTTCTTGAGGAGACTCATCGGCAGCTACATAAATGTACCTTCACTGCATACACAATATACCAGAATCTATAGCACTAGCCACACAATACTCTTACATGTTTAAGGGTATGTCTAATTATGTAATAGTTTTTGTGGAACCCTAGTCCTATTTTCATTTTGTAATTCAATACTTGTTTGATTAAAGCCAAAAAATCTCTTTACAATTATCATTAAGGTAGCCAATGCTTGTTATGCCTCTTCAGTTCTATTAATTGAAGTAAAACTAACAAAGGGTGTTAAATCTTGGACATAGATTTTTAGTTGTTTATGTTCACTGGTTAATTCTGTAAACTCTGCTGTTTCAAGAGAATCATACAAGTTGTTGCATGTCTTGAGGACTTTCATCTTTGAATGTTTAATTTTAATTAATTTATCTCATGTTCTCCTTTGGTCTCATATGGTTATCATGTGCACAAGTTTCTTGCAGACATCATGGCATTAAAATCAATCTGCTTTGGTCAGCCATTGTAAGTTAATAGAACAAAAATAAATTATGCCCAGAAAACAAACAAACAAACAAAATCGATATAATAAGACAGATTGCTTTACAAGAATGAAAGGGAAATTTGGATAATAGATGTCTGCCCATGTTGCAAGTTTCAAGTATGTCATCTGATGGTAGTTGTTACTTGTTTTCCATCAAACCTCATATGTAAGCTTTATTCATCATGGTTTTTCAATTTTTATCAAGTAAATTTTCTGTACTTTCAACATGTAAACAGTCATGCTAGCAGCAATCCTCCTGTAAATCAGTGTGAGAGTCAAATTTGTTTCATTTCTGTTTATAGATTTTTCTGTAATAAAGATACTGTCTGTTTCATTGTGCAGTATCTTCATCATGTTCTACGGTAATGTTATTAGCCGTAATTCAGGTGCGATATGAAATGATCAAAATATGAAACATCACTTCAATGTTTGTGCATACAGCCCTTCAGTTACAACACACAACACATGTGATACGAATAAAACATTAAATACACAGCCCATGCAAGGAAGCAGTAGTGCATAATCAACAAATTGCTGGGTGTATCAACACTGTCATGCTATTTAATTCACAATTCATGCATTTTACTGTTGAAAACTGTAAGATTCCTGGTTTTATTGCAGTCTGGCTTTGGTAACTAACTTGTAATTCAGTGGAGCTCCTTAACTTTTATTTATTGCTTTGCTTAATATTTGTGGGTCATTTAAATGATGGGAAACCATAAAGAATATTGATTTTTTTTGTGTGTTTTGTTATGGCTTTATTCCCTCTGTTAATTTCAAAATCACATGCAGACAAAATTCATCTAATACAAAGCAGGCTGCTGTTTAGCAATGAAAATTATAAACACGGACTGTTTTAAAAAAAATTAATTAAATCAGTAAGCAATCTTTATTTTGTACCAAACTGAACCTTGCAGAAATTTTTGTTTTGTTAGCTGGCTTCTTAAACCTGCCAGTCTGAAGGGAAAACACCATTTTGAGTTTGTAGTAATTAAGAGACTACAGGCATTGTGTCAGATTTACATCAAAGCGTCATTGTTTGTTAAATTCTTCTGCTTGTGAGAAATGTTGGTACCTGTAGTTTGGAGTAAATAGAAAGAAAAATGTTCAGTTTGACAAGAATATAGTAAGCTGCTCTTCTTATGTCTTAGGATTGCATTCATTTTCGCCTTGGGTTTACGTAAAAACTGAAAATAATGTCATGTACAATTTAGTTGCGGCCCTTTGTAAAACTAGTCCTTTGAATATTGCATGTTTTAACCATGCAAGCAGGGCTGTACCAAGGGACCCCCCCTCCCCCATTTTTTAAAAACATACAAGCATGAAAAATTTAACACAGAATTTCATCTCCTGGAGATTTCAAACAGTAACAAGATCTCCCCCCCTCCCCCCCTCCCCCCAGTTTATCAAGACTCACTACAGCCTTGGAAAGTCCTAATAGTGATCAACCTAAAACTTCTCTTTTCATTTCCTTGGCTTCGAAATGGTGAGGTTCTCTATCTCTCTAACTTAATAAGGTAATTAATCCTTTCTTGTTTTCTTTCAGTCGCTAGTTATTGATCAGACTATTGAAAAAGTTTCATTCTGTACTCCTGATCCAAGTAATGACAGAGTGTTTTCATACATCTGCCGGGAAGGAACCACAAGACGATGGATGTGTCATTCCTTCATTGCCATGAGGGACACTGTGAGTCAATTCAATAATCTTTCAAGAGCTTGTTCGTGTGTGCAATCTTTACATTCTACTCAAATGTTGTCATGTTCATGTTTACAAGTGATAGCAATAGAATAATGCATTATTCTTAAATCTGACATTATACAGGACAGTGTGTTGGAAGTCTCTAATATGCATTCTTTTGAAGTAATTTGAAGGGATTTTTGTCTTTGACAAATGACAGCCAGACTGCACCTAAAAAAGGTGCCAGTCTTTTCTAGTGTACAGTACCGTTGCAGTCATAAGTTATTGAGGGTGGTGGAACTGATTGCCAATTCTGAGTGGTGATTGACTAAACCTGTTCTGTTTGCTGCCTTTCCAGGGTGAGCGTCTGAGTCATGCGGTTGGCTGTGCTTTCACTGCTTGTCTTCAGAGGAAACAGAAAGCGCAGGCTTTACAGCAGCAGCACAAGGAGGTAGGAACTTAAAAGTGATTGGTTCAAAGAAGGCATAATTTGTGCTGTATAATTTTTTTTTAAATGTAAACAAAATGGTATCATAGTAGTGACAAACTTTATTATTAAATGTCAGGTGATAAAGCCCCAGAGAACCAATCAGGGATGACAGAGAAATCACATCAAACAAAATTAATTCAAATTAAATCAAATCAGTGATACTTTTTGAGGAGAAAACCCTGATACGAAAGGAAAAACCTCTGAGAGGTCAGAACAAATAACTCAACCCACTTATTACTTTAAGGCCAGGGCCAAGTTGTTGAAAGCATGGTTAGCGCTAACCACAGGTTAAAGGGGCAGTGCCACGCTATCTGAGTCGTAGTCTAAATGGACAGAAAACGCTTGCGCATCAAAGGATACCAAAAAATATTGCTAAAGCTTCTTTAACAAGAACCATATTAGTGCACTGAAACCATTTTTTTCTGCATCTAAGGATGGTGAAGATGGAAATGGCTTGAAACTCGAAAAAGTTGGCCAATGTTGTCAAATTTGGACACCCTGTTATCCAAAAATCACCAAAAATTTCATGTGGGTTGTTTTTCCTGTTAAAATTCATTTCGTATTTTCTTCTTGGTTTGTCAGGAATGCTGTTACTTGTCAGCTTAAGTCCCAAGTTTCAATTTTCGGCTGGTTAAAGCCTAAATACAGCAAAACTACTGTGACACTGCCCCTTTAAGTTCCATTGAAACCTATAGGTTGTGATGGTACATGTATTCATCTTGGGCTAGTGCCTACCTTGCTTCGAGCAACTCGGCCCAGGAACTGAACCGTGGACACAGTACATGTAATATTGGTCTGATCAGGTGCTCCTACCACTCTTTGCCACCCTTACATGTACTTGTACCATCGGAAAACAAACAAGATTATTTTGATGATTTTGACAGTCAATTGAAAACTGCTCAGTTGTTGGTCCGATTTATAGTTGAGAGGGATCATCCATCTTGGACAAACTTGGGCAAAGAAGTTTTGGTACAATTTTATCTGGGTCGCTAAAATTTTGTCAGTGTATACATACCATCAAACAGATGGATCATCCATGCAGACAAAACTCTCAGTGTGTCTTGAAAGATGGACATCCCAACTGTGGATAATTTGTTTCGACGGATGAGCCATCTGTTTGCCCGTATTTCTACACACTGTATATACAGTCTGACTATCAGATGATCTTCCATCCAAGGTGGATGATCCATCTCTGGTGTAAATCAGGCCATTGGGATTTAAACGTTTAAAACAACTCTCTGTAATCACACGTCTTGATCTTTTCACAGCAGCAGCAGTCTCCTGCAGCAGGTACAACAGCCAGTCCTGCAACTACCACACCACTGGTGAATGGAACCAGTCTGTCAAATCCACCACCACAGCAGCCGTCACCAGCAAAAATCAGCACCCCTGCCCCTGTGCCTGTCCCTGCCCACACCCACGCTCCACCCCCCACCTCCCCCCCGATGCCCACATCAGTATCAAGTACAGTTCCTATTGCTGCAGCAGCGGGAGCATCAAGCATAAGCACAGCTCCAGTGAAGAATGGTGTTGTGGTGTCAGCAACACAACAGTTGCCATCACCTGGCCAACCAGTGCAAAGTAATGCAGCTACTCCTATATTGAAACCACCACCAACAGTGGCACGACCGAGGCCACAGCCTTTTAACCCCTCACCTTTTACTCGTCACATGTCTCTGAGGTATCGCTCAAATCCGCTGTCTTTTATGCCACTGCGTGGGGATACAAGTGGTTATGAGACGCTGGCAGAAGAACCAGCAGTTCCTCAATTGCCACCTGCAGCTGAGATTGCCTTGCCACTGAACAAAACACCAACTTCTGCTGGAAAACCAAACAGTCAACTCACTGTCCAGCACAGTACTCCCAGTCAACCAGGTATCCTTTACAATGGGTTAAGTGCAAATGAATCAACTGCACCAGCTCCTAGCACTTTATTGAATTTAAGCAGAGGAGGAATGACACCCAGCCAAACAGCTCCATTACAGCCATATGCTGTTCCTACTGCTTCCCCTCTGAATAATGGACCAACACAGTGGAGTACGACCGGTCAACCACAGCTGCCACCTCAGCCTCAACGTCCACGTAAACTTTCAGATGCTGAAATGTGGCTTGCCACAGCCTCGGCAGACTCAGCAGCTTCAGGAGGAACAACTACACAAAGTAATAACCAAGGTCTGCTCACTACTGTAAATCCATTTGCGGAGACTGCTTCCCAAATTGATGCTCTTTCAAATGCATGGACACGTGATTTGCAAGTTTCATTACCAACAAATACCTCACCTCAGCCTTCAAATACATCCTGGTCATCATCACCTTGGGCTCAAAGTTCTGTAGGCTCAAAAGGTGGTGAAGAAGAATTCGCATCTTTCTTTGCGTCACAGCAAGTGAGTCCACCTACTAGAGTGCCCCTCACAAAGAAGGATTCTAATCCATTTAAGCCTACAAGCCAGGAACAAGTATTTTGGGTTTGACAAGCTGGAATGTAAGGTGATGACTGTAATCATAATCAATGAATATGTTTTGAAAAGGAATGTTATTTTGAAGATTTATTTGTTTTTAAAAATTCTGGGGATGAAGTACATGTAGTGTACATTGGTCTGGATTAGGAGTCAATTTAGGAAACAATCATTATTTTATTTAGTGAACCTTATACATAAAAGCAACTCCAGAATTGTTCTGGATTCTTCTCATGCACAAACAATAAACTAAAAGGTTTGATTCTAAATTGTGAGAAAGACAATGATGAAAGAAAACTTGTGGAAATAATTTTTGTCCCTATTGTGATTTTACAAGAGGCTGAAGGTAGTGTTGAAAAATAGTTATGAAAATAAATTGATATGGGGGAAATTTTTTAAATTTTTCGTTTAATTTTTTTTTCTGTCTTTCAAGAGCACACAACATGCAGCCAATTTGAAATGTCATTTTTATATTCACTTCCAAGTATTGGTAACATCTTTTATCAATGTCAACAGACCCATTAAAGAATTAATTCACTTGTGTGATCTGCAGCAATGTTGTTTAACTCAAGCAAAAGAAATATCTTGGAGGTGTAAAATGGGACACCAATATGGCCTCCATTTCTTTGTTTAGGAACACCAACATGCCCACTGGGAGATCATGTGCACACACTCCATGGTGATGCACTGAGTAGATAAACAACGGAAATGAATAACATGCCTTTCATTTTCAAGCTGTTCATTTTCAGTATCTTACAAGCAGTCTGTTTTAATAGTGCAGGTCTTGCAAGATGAATTACTGTTTGAAATTGAAGTGATTAACAGATCTACAGGCCGTGGGGTATTTCCTCGATGCAGCATTATCTGCTTACTCTGTGACAAGACCATCAGTCCTTTTTCTCTGATCCCAAATTTGTCATGAATCTGTAAAGACTTTTCGGTATTACTTCTTGTTATTAATATTTACCAAACTACAGCTGAATGATATGTTACGATGCAACTGTGATCATTGCAGTGAAGTGAGCAACTTAAAGCAGGTGCAGTGAAACAAATCCAGGCAAGAAGGGGACTTGAACCCATGACCGTGCAATTGCACACACACTGCTCCACCAGCCAAGTGAGCATTGGACATTTCATATATCCACCATCATGAATTCACCCCTTATGTGGTATCATACAAACTTGCAATTGAAGGGCTCAGGGCAAAAATGTCTCAACTGACATTTTTAGTGCATTTGGTCATTTTGCAAAATTGCATCCAGATTTCGCGCAGTACACAGATTTATTAAGTTATGGAATTACCTATGCTAAGTGATGTGAACAAAATAATGAAGGGGGGGATTTCTGGACCCTGGGGGAAGGGGGGTGGGCACAAGAGCAAAAAGAATATGAAAATACAGGTTGATTTTTTTTGGCTTCTTTTCATCGGATTGGCCTAATTTTTGGCATATAGCATGGGGATATTCACCCCGTAATTTTAGTGCAGTTGGTTTGGTGGAAATTGGCTGCGATTTTGAAAAATGACCTAAAGATCGTGCAAAAGTCAGTTAATTCTTTCGCACGTGTACATTCATTCTCCATCATGTTTATATGGGCTGAAAGAAAAGATACCAGTAGTCTTTTTCACACAAATAAAGTTCAGTTCCAGAGAGATTGATTTGGCCAACCAACTAAGCCATTTTTTGTTGTCATACTAGATTATGGCTGCCATAGTGTCACTTAAGTATGCATTTGCTCCTTGTTTCTGAAATTGGCAAGCATGGTTTTAGTCATTTGAGTCAAGTGAAGTTCTAGTTTCTTTCTCATTTTTAGTTGCATTAGAATTTATGTGATTTTAAGATGTGGAAAAACTTTAAAAATTCCAGGTTATCAGCCAGCAGCAACATAAAAATAATTAACAATTAAAGCCGAATGGGCTATTGACCTGTGGCCCTTGAGGGTGAAGGGTCTAATTGTTTTAGTATCACCCAACTAGTCGGACAGAAAAGGCAATGATGAAGTTAGCAAATGCAAGTTGAAGAAATATTTATTTGGGAATAAAACGAAAGGAAGCGTCACGCTTTTTGCTACTCAAGGACTATTACTAATGGTCCTCTAGTAGAGTAGCCAATGAAAATGCAGGATTTGCATTAGTCCACTAGTTGGGTGATACTAATACACCTTAGTTTGATCTGTAAGTGTGACTTTAAAGGCAAATACAGATAAAGCCAACTTGAAACTGAGATGGGATTAATAAATAAACTTTTTTTGTATTATAATTTCAGTGCACTCAGCTATGCTGTAAGCATTGCATTGCAGTACTAGATAGCAAGTGGTTGGCCATTTTATGCTAAGTGTTGATATTGGTGTTTTGAGTAGTGTCAAATGTAATTTTGCCATTACTCTGTTGCTATTACCAAAACTCTTGTGTGACTCAAAAGCCATTATCCCTTGCTTAACAGAGTGGATTTTTTTTTTTTTATGTCAGACTGTTTCTCTTTCATCCATTGCAGTGGTTATTAGAGCAGTTTTCAGTTGAGTGCCAAACGTAATCAAGCAATTGCTGTGGTTTTGGCTTGCTGTAGGACGGGATACCTTATTGCAGATCAGGCCTTGGTTGTTCAAAACGTGGATAACAGTATCCACCCGATAAATCACTATCCAGGGAATAAGTGCTAGCAAAACCAGTTGAGTTATCCAGCGGATAGCGCTATCCACCCTTTGAACAACTGGGGACAGATGGAAAATTAAAAGCAATTGCGACTTAGTCACTCTTGTTTTCCTGTGCTTGGCTCTCACTGCATTTACTTGTTTTGCACTCTGATTGGCTAGTAAAACCAAGGGGCAAATCAGTTCAATTCTTGGTTGATTGAAGGGTTAATTTGTTCAGAATGGATTGTCTTTGTAGTTAGTTTGGTTTTGCTTTTTTGTTCATTTGAAAGCTGCTCTAGGCCCATTTAATTACTCAGCTTTTGGTTGCGACTTAGTCACTCTTGTTTTCCTGTGCTTGGCTCTCACTGCATTTACTTGTTTTGCACTCTGATTGGCTAGTAAAACCAAGGGGCAAATCAGTTCAATTCTTGGTTGATTGAAGGGTTAATTTGTTCAGAATGGATTGTCTTTGTAGTTAGTTTGGTTTTGCTTTTTTGTTCATTTGAAAGCTGCTCTAGGCCCATTTAATTACTCAGCTTTTGGTATTATCCTGTCAACTGTGTTTATTATGAAGTCTTAAAGGGGTCATGTCACCATATTTTGGAGTGATTCGGAGGAATCTTTGGTTAATTGTGTGTCTTAGGGCGCTTTCCATTTGACAGAACTGACCGGCCAGCCTAGGCATTTGGGTGGGCTAACTCTACAACGCCTTCAAAATAATACACTTTTCGAGCATGATATATACTCCTCTAAAAGAATGTGAGGGATATCATGCAACTGTTTGTTCAAATTGTTGCATTTTCTTTGCAACCTGACCAGTGTGGCCGGCCAGTTCTGACAAAAGGAAAGCGCCCTTAGACTTGAAAATGCTAAAATGAAACTCCATTACTCGTATGACCATTATTTCAGGACAAATGAGGTGATTCTGAGCAAAAATGACCATTATCCAGGTGAATCATATGAGACTTGAAAAAAAGGCAGCCCGATTTTTTTTTCAAGATTCCCTAAATGAAATCCGTTTCAATCTTGTCCTTTCCTGCCTATTCATGCACTTCTTTGGCTTTGCCATATTTCTTTTATGTTGTTCTACAGTTCTAAGTGGTTATTTTAATGTTTTTATTTTATGAGCATCTGATGTGTCATGAAATTGTCTAAAATTGTGTGACATACCCCCTTTAAGATAACAAGAGCCCGGACAAGAATCAGTGATTTTTTTTAAGCAAAATACCTCTAAGTTATACTTAGGTATGCAA
>BLFK01000938.1:284642-295371 GCA_014634185.1 Astreopora myriophthalma | reverse complement strand
ATCTCGTTGCACCGCGATGTGGGCGCACCATTCATAAAAAAGATGAAGAACGAAAGGTTCACCGTCCTGTGCTGGCGTTCTCCACAAAGCCTTAAATGTTGTCATTTCGCGTAGCTGTTTCGCAGAGGACAACAAAGAAATACATAACGTTTGAGTCCTTGGATGAAATCTTGAATTGTGGCAATTCGTGCCAAATGAAAGCTCAGTGCTGAGTAGTACGTATACATTACTGTGGAGTTTACTTTTTCTACTATTCAGTTGGAAGATAAAGTTTTTACCTCATAATATGTGACCATCATACCATCAACGTTTGGTTTACTTAGGGTAGTAAATATGGCAATCTTTCAAACAAAATAGTACAGTACCTTTCCTGGAGGAATTTTGCCTGTGGTTTCTCTACCAACAGCCAGGAAAAGACCTAAGGCCACGGTATACGCTACTGCACTGCAGATAATAACAATTAAGAAAGCAAGTCGTTCAGTGACTTGACAACGCATGTAAATCTTATGAAAGGCTGCCGATGGGCGCAGCCAGTGTATTTGAAAAGGTAAATCTCAAATGGTCATAAATCAAAATGAAATAATTGAACGGATCACCGCAGCTTAGCTCGGCGATTTAAGTCGCTATGAAAAGAGACATATGACGGCTTACATAGGATGCAGTACCTTGATCCTCGTGAAAGAGGCATCAGATTAAAGAAGTAGTACACGAGACAGAGAATGTAGTTGCCAATCACATCCAGATCCTAGGGAAGGAAAAGTCTCATCAGATAAGGAGAAAGGAATTTTTTTTGCGGTGAGCGCCAAAATGATACCCGAAGAAAGAAATACGAGTTTTCCCAACAGATTTAAATGAAGCCACGAACCCGAAGATCGCACGACTGATCGATCGTATACAAGATCGCATGCTCTGCCACCGAAGAGACTCGTGAGAATACGAAAGATATCGAACTGAAATAAGTGATTTAGTTAATCGGATTTAGTAAATCGGACACGAACGCACAAATGACCAGCTCCCAACATCACTGGCTTCATAGCTCAGTTGGTTAGAGCGTCGCACCAGCCTCGCGAGGTCACAGGATCAATCCCCGTTGAAATCCTGCTTTGATTTTTTTTTTTTTTTAGAGGGAGGCTTCTCTACGCAATTACTAAAATTGCGTCCATAACTGCGAGGATCATAGCTTCATTTGATTAATCGCATACCATAAAGCGAAGATGGAGCGGTTTTCAATTAACTGTCGTAAAACCAAAACCAAAGTAGTTACAAAGGTAATCACGTTCTGAAGGAAACATACGCTTCAGCCAATCACAACTTGAAGAAAAGAAACTAACCAATTCACCACTTGGTTTGACTTGTCAATCAGAAGGCAAAGGAAGTCAAGGTAGCCAGCGCCAGGCGCAGGAAAGCCAGAGTGAATGGTTCTAGTTTAAGATTCGATTCCTGATCCGATTGGTTAAAAACTGAGTTCTCGCAGGTTTTTTGATCCAATCATCATACAGCAAACTAATCAAAAGAATGACGTCACGAGAGTTCATCTTAAAACTGATAAAGGCATCACACTCGAAACCTTTTTACGACTTATGGCGGCCAATTTTGCGTTACCACTGAACCCAGTGTAAATACACCGGGACAGACTATAAACGATCCTTGCTCCACCAAATATCTGGCCCCAGTTGCTCAAAACCTGGATAACTTTGTCCGGCCTCGGTTAACAAAAGGTGGGCCCACTGGATAAATCGCTACCCAGCGGATAAGCCTGGCAAAACCAATTTAGTTATCCAGTGGATAGTACTATCCCACTTTCCAACAATTGGGGCCACATAAGGTTATCCAAGCTTAAACAATTGGATGCCTGAAATGTGTACAATTCCACAACTGTGTTTTACTCCCCCACCGACGCAGCACCACAGCTCCTTTGAACCACACCCCTTGATTCAAAGGTTTTGCGGCCCATCCTGATTTAGCAAGACTAGCAACCTCTTTCACACGCAAAACTAAAGGGATGCTGTACCTTGTTGCCCGGTTTTCTCATCTCATCATTAAGTTGTCCCCAGATGAACTCCAGCTCTAAATGATATCCAGCAGTCCTTGATGGAGTCGTTGGCGTGTCCATTGTAAACAACAGATTCGAACCACTAAAACAAAAATAGCGAACACAAAAAAAACAACAACAACAAAAAAAAACCTTCTAATTCTTGCAGTTTGTTGTATTCAGTTCTATCCAATATCACTGATTTAACTAGTTGTAATTGTCTAAAAAAGTGGCCTGTCTCCAAAAACTAACGAAACCATTCATCAAGCGCCTGCGCAGACCTTCTCTTTGCTCGTCACGCCATACAAGGATCGCTTGGTAGTACACTATTGTGCAAACCATCCGGGCTCAAGAGGTTGTATTATTGTGCTGTTTTTCTCGTATTTGGCATTAGTTAAACGCAGGGGCGATGTTTCCCATCGGTTCAAGTTAGGAATGCTTACACTCTTCCATAAGGTACCATTTTCAGTGTCCCCAACTCACCTTTCAGAGAGAGACAAATTCAAACCCTCTAAGCTCGTTGTTCCTCCGCCTTTGGAGCTCGATACATGGGTAGAAAGAATCATGCCGGGCTGCGGGTTCCGCGAATCGTGTCGCTAAGAATAAACAATAAAATCCAGAAAGGCCCCATTAGGCATTGTTCCTGGATTTAGGAAGATGTCACCATACAGGTGAAGTAACACGAACCCAGGCCCATACGCGACTAGAGCTTCACCGGCACCTTCAGTAGCAAAATGAGCAAAAGCAAGCGCCCTGCACGTGCGGCGTGCATTTGTTTATTTCTTCGCCCCTTTGACGTGCTCTTCAAATCAATGATGTTAACGAACCAAAGCCAAGGGTTTTTGGAGGACGCGAGTACATGACAATGCTCGGATGTTTATTTCTGGTATTCTTAACTTTTACGCCTCTACTATCAATTTGATTTCTGGATGTGTCAACCAATGAAAGAAGTCAAGTCGGACATTTTAGAATAGCACTATATATAGTTACACTAACGTTCAAGAAATATCTATAAGTTGATACTGTTGTAGTCGCTTCTTGTTACTCCTCCATAGATAGGATGCCGGTCCATCAGGATTACCTCCAGCATTATGTCCCGGACACCCATTTATGATTCGGTTGTTCTAAGGGTGGATAACGCTATCCAGCGGATGAGCACTAACAAAGCCAATTTAGTTATCCAGTGGATAGCGCGATACAGGCTTTGAACAACTGGCCCCCAGTTGTGCAAAATTAACTAGTCGAAATTAAAATTAACTAAAATTAAAAATTACCTGCAACATATACACACTGCATGAATAGCTAAGTATTGGGGAGAACGAAAGCCTTTGCAGGTTCATTTTAAGGTTAGATCGCGGTTTATTGATTGGATAAAGATATCAAGCTCAAGCCTTTGAATAACTGGGGCTTGGGTGAAGAGAGAAAATTGTCTGCGAACTAAAGGCGCTGTTACACTAGGCAATTTTTCGTGCAACTTGTCTTGCAACTTTCCTAGTGTAACATACCCTGCCACAGACATTTCTCGCTATGTTTTTGTTGCCGCAATCGTTGTGAAAAGTAGAGGTGAGTTCTACTTTCCGCAACGCGTCTCGCAACGTTGCAAGGAATTTTCCCCACATTGCGCAGTGTAACATCTATCCTGCAACTTGTG
This sequence comes from Astreopora myriophthalma, assembly GCA_014634185.1. Taxonomy (NCBI): domain Eukaryota; kingdom Metazoa; phylum Cnidaria; class Anthozoa; order Scleractinia; family Acroporidae; genus Astreopora; species Astreopora myriophthalma. Next base: position 291,688 of record BLFK01000938.1, on the reverse strand, counting down.
TCGCAACGTTTTGCGTCATTAACTAAAGAAAATGACCCTTTGACTTCATGTGATCATCAAAAGCGAGACAAGTTGCCCGAAACGTTGCTTAGTGTGACACCTGTCGAGCAACTTGTCTCGCAGCGTGAGAACTTTTGTGGCAATAAAATTGTAAGACAAGTTGCGAGAGAAATTGCCCAGTGTAACAGCGCCTTAAGTTTCTTCCGCAACAACAAACTATATAAAGTAGGCCTTGAAGCCCCGTCCCTCAGATCAACAATCTGACATGCCATTGCAACAAAGATGACAAAAACCAACTTCTCCACGCGTTATCAATCCAGTGCTGGTAAAGTATTTTTCTTACCTTCAAAACCTGTATCAGCTCCTGACATGTCTTTGCATTCTCCATGTTTCTTTTAAATTCTTTTGAGTTGAATTCATCCACCCTGAAACAAACAGAAAGTTTCATAGATTATTCATGTACTATAAAAAGACAAAGAAGCTAATCAAATCAACACGACAGTGTCTAAGCTAGACCCAAGCACTATCCTAAACGTTATTTGCGATCAAAGAGAAAGTGCTTGGCTCCTTTGGGAGCTGTAACCCATACATATAAGCTCCAGAGCAAATGTCCATCCTGGGAAGCGCACAGTGTCATTGGTTCATTAGGGATCTATATGCACCCAGGACATGAAAGTTATCCATCACGTTTTCCCGTTTTACATACGCGCCCGAATTTTATACTTGCTAGTATCGGCATTGCATTCATAACCGCAGTAATTCAATTGATTGCAAGATATAGCGCTAACCTGTATAAGTGCTGTAACATCTTTTTAGTAAACTGGAAAATCTTTTCAAAATAATCGGAGTATCTTACACTTTTCAACTGTCCCCTGCAACCGAAAAAAGTGGTTGGCATTAATCGCAAAAAAACAAAAAACAAAAACAAAAAAACACTTGAACTTGACGTTGTGTCTCGAATATCTGTTAAAGTACCTTAGCAAGTTCATCCGGAAATTAAAACCTGCTTTGACGCTTTTCTCTGGCATCATATCCAACCAGAAAACGGGTTGCTCAGGATCAGAAATTCTGAAGAAAAGGAACAGACCGGAGTTGAGTCATAGCATCTTAAAACAAAATATACCCCACCACAGAAAAATACATGTACTGCTCATTCCCTTTCATTTGAATGAAAGTTTTGAAGCTGTTCAAAAAACTCGCAGCAGTGTTTTATCGGGTCTAAAAACACTCGGCTACGCCTCGTGTTTCATACCCAATAAAACACTGCTGCGAGTTTTTTAAACATTACATAAACAGCGTCAGTGGATTTCATTTAATGGCCACACTTAAGGAATTCATACACATAAAAGCACCACTCTAAAACTGAGGAAATTTATTTTTTATTCTTTCTTTTTTAATCTTTTTTTTTCCTTTCTTTCAAGAGAACTGAAGCATGACAGCAAAGTAAAAGGAGCATCTGTTGCCCTCACCTTCTCCACTTCACAGCCACATCAAACATGTCCCTCCAACTTGATTTCTTGTTGTTCTTAGAAGATCTTCCTCCTTTCCAGTACTTGTTTGCCACTTGTGCCACATCAAGAGTAGCAAGACCCATGGCAAGATGGTGCCTGATGTTGGGAAGGAACCCGTCAGAGTTATACTGAACAAGGGAACCCAGAGTAGAGGACTTGCATAGCAACAACTGCGAAAAAGAGGGTGAGTTGGTGAAAACCATCATGGACAAAGCAAAGTAAAGGCTTGATGTATTTTCACGTGGGTTAAATCCCCAGCAAGTCACGTTTGAAACAGCTTTGGAACCTACCTGAGCCTCTGGACTCAAAGAATCAAAGGTGACATCCTCGACTTCCCTGTTAATTGAGACAACAGTGATTTAACACCTGGCAAACTCCCAATAGTGCCTCTTATAGATTTTACTCTGTCTAATGCCAGACTCATCACTGGGGGACCCCTCAGGGCTAAAAGGGTTAAAACAAACTGTAATAGCTCCTACAGTTAAGAAAAATATGGTCCCACAGCATTTGCTTACCTTATATGAGGCTGTATTGCAGGTTGCTCACTGTAATTCTAGAACAGATTGAGGCAACAAAGGCAAATCAGTGATCAAGTCAAACAGATATGTAGATGTGGTGAAGAGTTGGGGGGGGGGGGTCAGAGTTCCAGTTACTCCCCCCTCCCCAGTCACAAAAACAAACAAACAAACAAACAAATAAAACAAAAACATTTAGGTAATACAGTCAGAAATAGGCAGTGACAGAAGAGTATAGTTTCAATTTTTCTTTCAAGTGACGGAAGAATAATTATTATTTGCAGTGTTACAGTTAGCAGTGATGACAAATTGACAAGTTCACAATGTGCAATGGTGTTTGGAGGGATTCAAAAGGTTATGAGAGACTGGTTAAAAAAGGTAAGAAAGATAAAATTCTGGAAAGTAAACAGGCAAAGGTAAAATGGACGTTTCAATGGATTGAAGACACTTTTATTATCAACTGAAGCGTATTGTTTATTCCCACAAATGGTTATGAGGGCTGGAAGTTCTTGCTCCATTTGAATGGTCATGATTACAGTTTTAGGAGAAGCAAAAGGTCAAAGAAGTGTACTTGTTACTGAACCTTTGCATTAAAAGGAAGTCCCTTGACCCACAGATCTTTAAGGCGACCATCAAGTTCCACATCTGGAGAGTACTCAGACAGGGGCGTGTCCAGACGGGAGTGCAGGTACCTTGAATACTCTAATAAGCCAATAAACCAATGGATTACTTGAGATTAACATTAAAAAGGCTGGTATTGAGGTTTGTTTAGAGCTTACATAACATCACATATTAGGTCAATATTATAACCACTATCATTTAAGAAACACAATTGCGATTGAAGAAGTCATGTAGAGTTGTTGCTAACTGCACTAGAAGGAGGTGGGGGAACGGGGTTGTTTTGTCTTAATTTTTGTTTCTTTGGTGACCTCTAAATTGGAGTACGAGTATGACTACAAGTGTAAGTTTTCTGTACTGAGCATGCGCATTAGGTCTTGAGGTAGAAATTTTTCCAAGTGCGCATGCTCAGAATGGAAAACTTGTACTCATAGTCATATCTGTCCTCCAATCTAACGGTCTCTATTATTGTTACAGACACACCAGCCTGTATTATTTGTCATAAATTTATCTTGATGTATATCAAGCTTGCTAACATGAGCTAACAATGGAAATGAAATGAAATCTTAATGAAAAAAGTGTGATAAATTTTGGAAAAAGGCATTACACCTTTAAGGTAATGACTTTTGATAACATCCACAGTTTGTACTAGAGAAGAATCTGCCAGTAAGACCTGAAAATTCAAACAGAAAGAGTCTTCATAACTGAAATTTCAAATGAACACAAAACAATCACCAACAAAAGCACTTAAACAGGATCAGTCAATCCCCTCACTTCTTCTTCACTGCCACCACACCATGATTGTCAAATGGTCTTTCTTAGGCATGACACATTTGATCACCCATAAACTTTATGGATCTTTTTCAAAGTCTGTACTGTATTAACACAATGTTTGTACAGATAGCAGCAAAATCAAAAATGAAAACTTGTCATTATTTGAATACTTGCATTAATACACACCATATAACAGTTCCACATTAAGAAAGCCCACAGTAAATTTCATTGCTGCTCTGGGTCACCAGCAAACCATGACTGATTAACAGCCACAGAATTGCATTTAAGAAGGGTGACACCCAACAATAAAAAAAAGAAAAACCTTTTTGTTAAATCAGCATTTGAAAGTGAATCTACAGATAGGCCATTTGAAGAAAGTATAAGTATTCCCCCATTAAAAAACAAAAATAAATTAAACAAAACAAACAAAAGAGAACTTGAGAATCAGGGTTGTTATTTGAGTTTTTCACTAATTTTCACAAACCTGTGTGGTTGACTTGACAGCCTCATAATAGTTTCCCTGTGCAGCATGACTTGCGCCTTTCCAGTAGCTGCATGATATGCTGTCAGGGTTGTATTTAAGACATGCCTGCAAAGGACAAAAAAGCACACACACGTTAACAATCAAGAATTCCTGTAATAAAAAACATCACACCAAAGGGCTTTGCTACTTTGTGCACATCCTTAAGAGTACGTTTGTACGTTTGCCTATTATTGGATTCATGATCATGTTACTTGCCTAGATACCTAACTTTGCTAAATACCTTGCCATTTCCATCTATACCAACATGCACAAAATTGTTTTATTTACATGTACCTTAAAATCTTTGATAGCTTCACCTGGCCATCCTCGCATGTAATTAACAATTCCTCTAGAATGGTAATTCTGTCAAAACAGAAGGATCGATCTCAATTTGTTTATTCAACAACTACTGGTAGTTGGAGAAATTCCAGATGTGTGGGCAATACAACCATTATTTTTGCCCTTGGATAAATATTAATTGTAGCTAAAGAAACCAAGTCACAGGGCTCGTCAGTGGTTCACTTGCAAAATAATTTTGTAATGATATGAGGGTGCCCCTTGTAAATAACAGGGAGATATGGTTTGTAGGTCATTGCTAGCTTGTCTGCATTTCACTTGCTATCCCTTTGGCCCATTTCCGCACCCTGCCCTCCCTCCTTGTAGGGTAGATAGTGGATGGAGGTATTAAAGTATGGCAGGTTTGCGCCTGAGTAATTCAGTGTGATGAATTTGTGAGTTGGGGGCTCAGTTCTAGCTGCCATGGTTAGCTCTGAGCAGCGGGCTGGATCTTGCATGCTGCATAGCCCTCTACCCCCATGTCTCTTCTCTGACAAAGAGTTTTAATAACTGAAAGTTAAAACACAAGTAAGCTCTATCAGCAATTTAACCTGGGAAGCTGTAGGCTCTAATGCAATGGCTGCACTGAAGTGTTCATGTGCAAGGTGTTCATTACCCAGCTCCCTGAAACAAAAAGAAATGTTGGGGAATTAAGTGCCACACCATGGATAATCAGTCAGTCAGTGAGTTAGGCATTCCTGTCATCAAATCAAATCAATCAATCACTTGCTCACTCAATCAAGCAATTAAACATTCAGTCTAGATTAATGAATGATGTGACTGTCAATTGGTTACATCTGCTGTTATCAGATCAAGTTGGATACAATTGCTGGCAACAACAGTTTCTTTGAAGTCCTGAATTCAGGGTTGCCACCCATTGGGATAGAAAAAATTCCCTGACATTTCCCTGACTTTTCACTGACCAAAGACCAATTTTCACTGACCATCCTAGGCAAATCCTTGGGCAATAAAGCCAGTGGAAATCAATATCTTTGCAGGATTTTTTGAAACAAAAACACCTTTACTACCAAGGAATCTCCTTCCCAAACAAAATGGCTAACCAAACGTAAAATTCCCTGACTTTTCACTGACTTTCAGGTAGAATTTAGAAATTCCCTGACTTGATACACAATTCCCTGACTTTTCCCTGACCTTGAAAAAAATCTGTTTTTCCCTGACTTTTCCCTGACCGTGGCAACCCTGGAATTTTTTCAGGCTTCTTTACGCAATTGCTAAAATTGCATCCATAACTGCGAGGATCATAGCTTCATTTGAACAGTTCCTTTGTTTGACAAATCAGAACAAAACAAATGCTAGAGCCTGTCACTGTCTTATCAGTTCATGACTCACCTGTAAGCATGACCCAAGCTCCGATGACACTCAGCCTTGTTGACATTTGTATTAATAACCTTTTTAAAGAGTTCAATAGATTCCTGGAGAGAATGAGCCAGGACACTACTTAATTAACCAGCAAGTAAACAGTCACATAATTTTAACAACATTGAACAACATTTTTTTATAGGAGGCATCCATGAGTGAGACACAAGATAATAAAGATTTGGTCAAGTAAAAATAAATACCTTTACTTTTCCTCTGTGATACAATGATAATCCATAATACAACATGGCCATGGGTTGATTCTCATCAATCTCCAAGCACTTAATGAAACTGTCACAAGCTGCCTCATAATCCTAATTTTTTATCAACAAAAAGGTGGCATTCATCTTACTTGAGGGCGAATTTATCTTATTTCTTCAATATTATTTGTAGTGACATGGTTTATGATCCTCCCCTCTGTTAAAATTTGCATACCCAACACTCTCACATCTATTCTCCTCAAGGTCCACAAGTATGGGGTGACCTACCCCTAACCCTAACAGATTCAAGAGTAAGGCCTTCATTAAAGTAATTCACACATGATAGCACACACAAACTAAATGTCATTTTATCTGAAAAAAAAACCACAACAACAACAACAACTTCAAATGCCAACTTCAAACTTTCTCACCTCTTGCATGAACAGCAATGTGCCACTCATCAGATACAAGTGAGCACTGGGTTTCAGATCAAGGGCAATTTTGATGTCAGATAATGCAGCCCTGATGTTCCCCAGAGGGGAGAACACCTATAAGGTGGAGACATGACAATTAAGAAAGAACTCCTGCATCAATAATGAACTGCAGACAAAACCTCAAATCTGATGCCACCTAATTTAATTTCCATGCATGGGCATATTTAGGAATTTTCATGGAAGATGGTGCCAAAGTCCACATTTCTTTTTACAGTTGCCATTAAGAAAGTGCACCTTTTCTAGCTGCAACAAAACTTGAAAAAATATCATTCAGTTTACAAGGCTTCACAGTATTTGAGCAATTGGCCTGCTCCCTCCACTTGACTGAAAGATCATTGAGAATGATACCTCTGCACGCTTGATCCAACCATCAGGATTATCAGGAGTCAGCCTGATAACCGATGAGAAGTCTTGTATTGCTGCTTCGGCATTTTCCTTGTGCTAAAATGATATAAGGACTTATGACACAGGTATTGTTATACATGAACAGAACTAGCAGCAATCAGAGATTATTATACAAATACACTGAACCAAGATGTTAATGCTGCCAGCAATAGAGACATGTATTTCTTAATACGAATGTGACAAGTTGGGATTTGTTATTGGTCAATTATTGTGCAGCTCATTGCCTTGGCACCAGGTGTACTAGAGTTACTACCAGTTTCCTGTATTCTAGAAAATGCCCCTGGAGGGGGGGG
>BLFK01000938.1:265599-283151 GCA_014634185.1 Astreopora myriophthalma | reverse complement strand
GGGGGGGGGGGGGGACCCGGTAAACTAATGTCCTCGGAATCTCACAGTCAATCAAAGTTCAATTTTGACAACAATGTGTCAGTATAAACTTACCAACTCTTTCATCAATCTCATTGTTTCCAGTCAAAACAACTTTCTGTTGTACATCATGTGCTATGACAAGGTGAAGGCTCTGTTAAGAAAAGATGTGAGAGCTAACAGCATACTGTGACAAACGACACGTTCCACTCACGCTCATAAAAGAAAAACACTCACTTAATTGACAGAGGACATTTTTACCTTGTCACGTTCAGGAGTGTGAATAATAAAATGCTTTTGATTGTTCAAAGGCTTTGAACAATGGAAAGCAGGACTTGTTTCTTCTTTAGAACACTTTGATTTGGCGTCAGTGCAAGACTTTTCCTTGTTACCACAATCTGTGACAGACAAATAGATTCTTTACTTGCCAAGATATTTTTATACTCTATGGTGAAGCAGGAATTTCTGAAACTAGATAAGTTTCTCCAATGGTGAGTCCAACCTCAAACAAAAGTTATCAAGGCAAGCTCACATGATTGGAAATTACACAAATCTGTAGAAGCAAAGACTGGCAAATGAAACATTAAGAAAACTTGTGACATCAATAAGTGTCTGTTGGATTAAATTAAATGCCAATATGATTTTTTGAGCTGGAGTATCAGCCATAATACCAGGGGTAATACTCATGTATTTTGCAGAATAATCATTTTGTTTTGTAGTTTTGAAACCCCTAGTATGTTATTTTTACAGCAATACATACCTCTTACCAACCAAGTTCGAGGGCCATGCTGTAAGTCATGGCCTGCTTTTTTTCCACTCCAATTTATGGCCCAAGTGCTAAGCACAAGGGCCATGAATTGAAGTGGAAAATGAGGTAAGGTGTTCATTATATCTCTTGGTAATTGAATCAGCTGAGACAGCACACTGCAAAGTCAAGCAGGCTGTACTGCAGAATATGGCCCACTAAATTTAACAATCACAGCACACATTTTAGTATCTGAGAGATGTACTAAACTGACACAAGAATGGATGTTTTGGTAACTACAGTAGGTATCATGCTCTTATGTACATTTGGTATGTGCTGTTGGAGTGGATCATTGAATAATTATTATAATTTATTGCATCTAGGTAATTACTTTAATTACAAAAGCAATAGATGGTTTTCACTCACGCGACCAGCGGCCATATTGATTTACTCAAACAAAAGGAAATATTTGGCATAAAAATGGAGTTGAATTCCCTGAGGATTGTTTTAAGACACCAAAATGGCCACCGTTTCCTTGTTTAGGTACACTAATATGGCCACCGTGACGTCATGTGAAAACGATCTATAGGAAAGACTGCAGGAATGTTTGTTTATTAGGTAAGGGGAAGAAAACAAAATGTCATTTTGGTCTGGTATAATTACTATGATTTAGTAGAATTTATTCAGAGCTAAACATTCCTGCTTGAGAAAAATAAAGCCTAAAAGCATGCATAGTACTCTCATTAGCATAACCTGGCACACCCTATAAGTTAGATATTTTATTATTATTATTATTATTGATTGACTGATTCATTGATTCATTGATAAAATAATTTGACAAAATTTATGCACAAGTACACTTTTCATAGCATCTGCATTACAAGCAAAGTAAATATGTAAATTTTTTGAGCGATTTTGTGGTCAAGTGTAATGACAGTAATTTAAATGTTTCAGTGCTCCCAATTAAAACTACCAATGGGTTCTGTTTGTAGTTGGGTTTTACGATACTTTGAAAAGAATTAGTCCAATTAAATACCAGCAAACGAAATCAATGAGGTGCAAACGATTAAATTGTTAAATGTTAAAAAAATTTATGCAGTGGTTCCAAAGTACAACTTATGCATAAGTAAAATGGGGGAATGATGTTTGGGTCTACAATCACACCAGTAAGCAAGATAAGAGGAACGGATAAATCGAAATTTCTCAACACAGAAATGAAGTTTCCCGAGACTGGGTGGAACACGAGTAGGTTAATACTGGTAATTTTCAAAATCACGCAACCTGATATCATCACTAGCTTCAGTGACCCGAAAGAGTGAAATAATTTAAAAAGTGGGTACCCATTCACTCGGAAACAAAATGAGAAACGATAGCAAATTCGCGCAAGCCAAATAAAATTTAAAGCTTCTACAGAGTTTCAAGAACTTACGGCCATCGATACGAGAAATGTACACGCTATATATATGCTACCGTGCCTCGTGCGCCATACGTCAACGCTTGATCGCGGTATTTGTGATCCATGGTCCACATTTTAGAAACTGTGTGACTTATAGCAATATTATCATGCAACGAAACGCTCTCCATTCTGTTCACACGCGTACCTTGGGTAGATTTCGCCTGCTCTTTTGCTCTTCCGGCGACACAACTTGGCCTTTGTCTGCTGGAGGGTGGGGTGGTGTTCATTACACCGCATTCTGGTATCGGACCCTCGCCAAAATTGACATGGAGAACTTGTGACCCAGAAACGCAGTTATGGTTTGGTACGCCGTTATTCACTTTAATTGCAAAGATGTCGCAGAAAGCAAGAAAAACTACGATTAGGTGGGTCATTGACACTGCGCGCCACGCCGCCATGTTTACGTTTTTCACCCTCATACCCAGACCCTGTCGGTTTTCGTATGCCTGAGACGTTTGGGTACACCTAACAGGAACCTTTTTTTAATGCTGCATTTGTATTGCTTGTACCTTTTCAAAACTTGTAGATATTTCAAGGCTCAACCCAACTGTTTTTTTTACTTTTACGGATGATGAACATTCATGGATGAGTTTTCGGCTAAGAGAGTGAGTATTCTGGGTCTGATGTTTCTTAAAATTCGAAATATCTTACCTCTTCGCACTTGACAACAAACACTTGCTGTCAACATGAACAACAGCTGGGATAAACATCCTATCTGCTAAAACTTATTTAAACGTCTCTTAAGATGTATTCTGTGACCATGGTCTATCCTAATTGCCCTCCTTTCTCTTCTCTGTTATGCCCGGAAGAACTTCGAAAAGATCCGACCCCGTTTATTTGCAGCTTGTGTTGTTTCTCCGTACAAATTCTGTTCTGTTCTGTTCTGTACTGTACTCAATTCAATTTGTGCTTGCCGGAATTGTACACTTTTCAACACACTGTTAGTGACTAATTTCTGGCAACTTTTTGGGGGATCGTCATTTTTGATACTGATTTTAAAAGGGAACAACTTGCAGAGAGAAAACTTAGAAATTAGAATAATATGGCAGTTGAAGGGGGCATACTGGCATCAAAACACTGTATGACAAAATCAAATGAGGCGTTCCAGATAAGATTTAGAGGCAGGTTACCCACCAGAGAACTGGACAGATCAATACCACTGGGTCTCAAATACGTTTTCACAGGTCTGTCACAGCTTTATTTGGTTTCTTGATGCAAGACCATCTCTTATCTGGAACACTGAAATGGTGCCCTAGGTATGAAGCCTTCCAAGGGGTTTTGCTGACAGGTGACGTGACTTCAAAATCTGGCAACAATGTTTTTCCAAAACACCGACAACCAACAGGAACTGACAAAAAAGGCAGCATTTTGTTACAGCGACAGTGACGAAATATGACAGCAGCATTGTCCGTAACAAAACTAGTTATGGGCTGGCTCTAAAACAAGTGACACCAGAATCCCCCTTACAAAGCCTCAGGTATACATCTTCTAAATGGCTTGAAGAGAATTTCTCTGTTAACTGATACCCAATTAAGCACAAATTTTCATTAGCATTTATAATTTTCAAATTTGATTGGACCACCTGCCTACTCTACTTAACGTTGATAAGTGCATGTCTGTCTTTCTTATCTAAGTTTTACATTTTGCTTCATTCCATGCAGGAGAGTTAGTGGCATTCAACAACTGAATGAATGGACAGATATTCTTTCACATATTGAGCAGCACTCTACACCTCTTGATAACTCGTTAGAACATAAAACCCACATAAAAGACAGACTAAAATCAAATACAGAGATGGCCAAGGTATAATATACACATAATTTTAATTTTGCTAGACATAAACATTATTTTAAGGCAATAAACAGGAGTCATAAACTGCAACTTCAGATATGTAAATAAATCATGATATTTATTAATTTCATGAGTATTTCAGTGCGTAGAAACATTTAAAAGCTAAACCTTTTGAACACAGCATCCATTGGGTACTATTCCAGTATATGTGTGAAATTTTGACACAGTGTTGTAAAAGGTTTGTTTATCTTTTCAAAAAGCTACTACCATTAACTGAATAATTAAATTTACAAGTCAGAAATTTGTCTGTTGTAGAAGCATCCTTTGTCTGTTGTGGAAGCAAAGTAAAAGATTTCAATTAAATGTAGAATTTATTTAATAATTATTTTTCCCCTTCTGTAAACTAACTTTGAAAACACTGAAAGAAATATTATAGAATTAAAATAGCTTAACATTCCCTTTGAAAACATTTCCAAAATTATTGTCAAAGTCATCAATAATATCAATCTAGACAGTAATTATTTTGATAATATTGCACCTGCATTAATCAACATCATAACCTGTGAATTGAAGAATTATCCTGGCTCGCACTTTCTGGACAATTTAAGCAATTGTCTCATATATGCACTTGAAAAATTCAAGTGACTTCAACAGGATTCGAACCCACGACCTCTGCTATGCCGGTGCAGTGCTCTTACCAACTGAGCTATGAAGCCACACAGTTGAGAGCAGGTCAATTTGTTGGGCTTATGCATGTTTTCCCCTGAAAGGAATGATAAATGAAAGAAATGATTGTGAAGTGCAGTTTAGAAATGAATTGAAGAAATGATCCTCACAGTTTCTGGACAATTTCAAATTAAACTGGGCTGACATTATTTTTGCCTGGCGTAATTTTGAACTCCAGGAGCCGCATCATGTATAAACATACAAAGTTACTTATTTCATATTTTGTTTGAAATTTGTTTAAATTCTTAGCAATAAATGGTACTTCGAAGTTTTTTTATTAACTGTCGTAAGAAAACAATGAAGGAATAGGATGAAAAGAGGCCTGATATTTCATTATCCCCCTGTGTTCATCCTGTTGTGATCATGTTTCTTCCCTATGGATGAAATGATATATGAAATGAATCATATATTGAACTGTGGATATGAAATCAAGTGAAGCTATATGATCCTTGCAGTTATGAACGTAATTTAAGCAATTGCGTAGAGAAGCCTGATAAAATCCAGGACTTCAACCGGGTTTGAGGTCACGGGTTCAAACCCCGTTGAAGTCCGGATTTTTTTCAGGCTTCTCTACGCAATTGCTTAAATTTCGTTCACAACTGCGAGGATCATATAGCTTCACTTGACTTCTTCGCTATGTTGTAAATTAAGGAGAAAATTATGTGAATTATATAAAAGAATTTTATAATCCTTTCTTGTCTTTTCATGTCACTTTTTCACTTATTAGAAACAACTTGGTCTGTTTCTTGTCTTCTCTGAAGTGATTCATCATCACCTTGCTTTTTCGTGATTTAGTTGTGATTATGTTGTCTGTTTTCCGAGTAGCCTGCCGAGGTGAATTCTCCACACACTGCTGACCAGCTACTGGTTATTCCTCTTCCATCTGATGTTGACTCAAATCTAAATGTGGTAACATTCTGTTGCTTCTCTAATTCTGACATAAATATTGCTTGATGACTGATTGTCAGTAATGACTGGAAAATAATAATTCTTCCATCATCTTCATCACCAGTGTATTAAAAGCCACATTCCACGTTTACTGACTCAGTTTGCAAAACAGCATTCTTCTGTAACTAATGGCCATTGGCCTTACCTGCTTCAGCTTTTCAGATCAAGTGTCTTTTTTCAGTAGGCTACATTTCTATTTATGTTTTTCTTAAGAACTTATGCAACTTCCTGAACAAGTTGTTTGAAACAGAGTTAGCACTAACCTAGCTAGGTTACTAGTAAGTCCAATTAAAACCCATAGATTGCTATTGTATTTACCAGTATTATGGGTTAGAACTAATCTGGCTTTGAACAACTTGGCCTTGTTCTGGCCCCGGTTGTTCGAAGGGTGAATCACGCTATCCATCGGATAAATTGCTATCCAGCGGATAAAATGCCAGCAAATCCAATTCAGTTATCCAGTGGATAGTGATTTATCCAGTGAATAGCGTTATCCACCTTTCGAACAACTGGGGCCTGCTGTCCTTAAATGCTTCTGGACCAAAATGTACATTATTTTTGTACATTTACAGATGCTTTGATTGCTACTTTAAGCTCTGTGTGATTTACAAGTTCATCCAATCGTCAATTTTAATGTTATTGAAGAAGTGATCATCAGCCAGTGCAAAGAATTTGATTGTTGATTTTTTTACAAAATAATTAAACATCAGTTAATAATATTTGGAATTTGTGTGCAGGAGATCCGTCAGGGCAGACGAGCTGCCCAGAATATCCAGTCCAGCCAAGACCCTGACGAAGATGTATTGGATGCTACTCTTGGAGATACAGCTGTGGATTCTAGTACTCTTGCATCCACAAATGATCAAGTAAGAGGGTCAATGAGCAAAAGGCCCCAAGCAAAAGCAACTAATAGTGATTCTGGGCCCAGTTGTTCAAAGCCCGATTAAGCTAACCCTGGGTTAGAGTGAACTTCCCGAAAAAATTTTGCTTGTCATTTGTAACTTACATTTTTCATCCGCTTTAGTCAAAAAACACTTTTTGATAGTGTTTTCTGAGTGTGAAATTAAAACGTCGGTTAATTTTTAATGGAGGGTTAGCGTTAATCGGCTTTTGAACAACCAGGCCCTGATGTTGATTTTTGTTATTTTGTGTAGTCCAAATTCTGAACAAACAAGTAATGGTTCCAAGGTTGTTCAGCGACCTGTTGTTGCTGTGTGACATGAAGCAGAGATAGTGTTGTGATGAAAAAACAAACCAAAAAAGTATTTTGGAATGTTTTCCTAGGGTTAAGCTCAATTCAGTAACAGTCTGAACTGACTGGTTGTTAATTATTGCTTTATTTTTTAGCCTCCTCCAAAGCCATCCAGAAGACAAGGTGGTTGGGCAGATGACACTCCCAAAGAGAAAAAAAAAGGGTATGGGCAGATTAACAGCTCAATCTAAATCATGACAATTATGAAAATCTCATAATCATATTTACTGTCACTGTGAATGTGTAGCTATGTGACCCTTCAGTCCTAGAAGTATGCAGGACGGCCATCTCCTGAACCTAGTTTAACCCTTTCCTGTGTGAGGGGTCCCTGGTGAAAATCTTTTAAGGATCTTCAAAGATCTTTGAGGATCCTGATAAAGATCTTAACAAGGGTTCTCAGAGATCTTGGCAGGATCTTCAAGGATACTTGAGAATCCTGCCCAAGATCCTTAAGGATCTTCAATTTCCTTGCCAAGATCCTTAAAGATCTTTATGAATCCTGGTAAAGATTTGTTGAAAATTGCTCTTAAGATCCTTAAAGATCCATGTAGGATCCTCACAGGATCTTTGCTAAGATCCTTGAACTTGTTTTCACAAGGATCTTCGTAAGATCCTCACAAGATCCTTATGTCCTTAAGGATATTTGCACATAGTTTAGCAACTGAAGATCTTTGAAGATCCTTCCAAGATCCTTCTCAAACTCATTAATAATTCATGAGCCCCAAACAAAAGAAATCACTACGGTGAAGGAAGTTTGGATATGTGATCTTAATTAGCACAAAATTTTGGAAATATTTAACTCAAATTTCTCTTAAAACACTCATTCCTTTGAGAAGCAATATCAAACACTCAAAATTAAACTTCAAGTTTGGTTAAAAAACTCAGCCTCCGGCCTCGTCTTGGTGTTTGGATATCTGATGAAACACTCTTTTTCGTGTTTGATATATTACCTCAAAGATCTTTAAAAGATCCTTATATTTAGTAGGTCCCTGAAGATCTCAGTTTAAGGATCCTCAAAGATCCTGTAAGGTTTTTCACCAGGGGTACTCCAGTGATGAGTATGTGCTAGCTCCCAGGAGTGTCCTGTAGCTCAGTGGTAGAGGATCCAAAATCAGGTCATAGGTTTGATCCAGTGGCTCCTATCAGGAGCAGTTGGACTTTTTCTTTAGTATACTTGCATCACTGATTGATGAATTCATCATCTCAAGAAGTGGTTTGTCTTCTTGACAGGAGAAGAGATGTTGAAGCCTTTCATGAGGAAGAGTAAGTTTCTTACTTTATGTATTATAAAATTGAACTAGTATAGTAAATCACGTACTACAGAGAGATTCAAAAGCTTAATTTCAATCATTAGCCCTTTCTGAGAGTGCTAAAATTTATGGTGAATGTAATTATATGAAATGCCCATATGGTATTCTGCATACATCATAACCTTAAACTATATACGCAGACTAAAGCATGAACCAGTTTTTAACTGATGATCAGTGCAGTGAAGTATAAGAGAGCTTGCAGCGATAGCTGTAAACAGGCCTGGAAAAAAAAACAGCCTGTTTTAAAAGGAGATGCTGTTAAATGCCAACCCCTGGCTCCTAATACTCTGCACAAATACACAATCTGAACTACATTGTATAAAGTGTGTCACTACAGCATATCAGTGCAGATGCATGATGACAGTCATACACTGATCATAATTAAGTGTTATAAATACTTGACACCTAGCATGGCATTGTATCATAACAATGTGGAAAAAAAAAACATTTAGTGCATTCCAAAAAGTAACAAGACAGCTAAGGGCTTTTCCGTGGGATGCACAAACGGTTATCAGAAATTGTAAAAGTACAACAGCCGGGTTAGTCCAGATCCGAGTTCAAAGTGCTGGTTAGGTCGCTAGACTTCTCGCACAATACTGGAAATTAAATTAAAAAAGAAAATTTGTGACTAAGAAGAAAAACAACACGACGAAGAAAAAAACAACAACAACAGCAAGTCAACAACACGGATATTATGCATGGTCACCCATCCAAGTAGTAACCCCAACCAACAGGGCTTAACTTCAGTGAAAAGCTCAAGCACGTAGATAATTACCATGAGACCTAGATGGGAAAAAAAAAGGAATGTGACCGATTTTTAGACGTGGTGTGCCTGTGGCATCCCATGTAATAAACTGCTCTGAACCTCTGATCTCTTGTTTAGTGAAAGACTCAAAATGGATAACTCAGCAACACAAGATGATGATGGTGGTAAGAGGCCTTTTTTTATATAAAGGTGTATCATACATGATGTAGCTGTCGGTACCAATGAGCTACTATGCCAGTGAAAACATTCAACTTTCCTTCACAATGGTAAGACTTCAAAATTTTAAATGCTTCTTTCTCTGTTTCTTTTCTTTTTTTTTTTTTTTTCACTCAGATATTCCTGTGATTCCTGACCTGGAGGATGTCCAAGAGGAAGACATGATGACTCAGATTGCAGCCCCTCCCAGGTGACTCACAGTTAGAGCAGTTTTTATTCCCATTTCCTCCCCACCCACCCCACCCCACCCATTACCCAAACAGCACCTCCAGTGTAGATTCAGATTATCTTTTTTTTGTTACAGCGTACAAGTTAACAGGGTAGCAACTTACAAAGAACTTGATAGCTACTTTCAAAAACAGTCCGCTCTCTTCAATGTCAATGTGTTGGTAAGTGAGTGTTCGGTTCAGTTTCTTGCGTTTTTGTGAATAGGAGGCTGGGGATTTGGGGTAAATTCACCCTTTACCTCCCAACAGGTGACTTAATACATTTTACTCTGGCTAACGCCAGACGATTTTACTCGTCATTGGGGTACCGCTTGGGCAGGAAAGGATGTGCAAATTATGTATGTTATAGAGGTTGCACGATAAAGCTAGTGACGTGAAGTCTTGACAGTTATGGGCCACTGTAACCCTGTGTGTGTTTCTCGATGAAAAGCGAAGAAAGAGCACAATGTTTGAGCTTGAGCGGTATTCCAATAGGTGGTTTGCACGTTGCGTTACGCCGCCATGTGAATTTATGATATTACAGTTGTGGTAGTGTCAAGGGTTAAAATCATTTTTTAATGTGTAATTTTCAATTTTAATCTTCAGGGTGAAGTTGACCTTAAACTTCTGACAAATGTGTTGTCTCCCGAAACTGAAGTATTCGAGGTAAGACAAATCCAAGTTGTTGAATTAAGTGCGCCCAGCCGAGATATTCTCCCGTGACTGTTGTTCTATAATTTTGGGATTGTGATTGTGGAAAGCCGCGTTAGTCTCTGCTCGTTTTCTTTTTCTTCTCGCTGGCGCGGCACATCTTTCATTCTCGCGACAATTATCCTCGCTCCCCACCCTCCCCACCTGAACGACAACCGCGTTCCCAGGGTCTTTGATCTCCCCACCGTAGATGGGGTGGGGAAATAGAGCTCATTTACTCATGTGATCAGCAGCCATGTTTTTTGCTCAACCGAAACAAAAGAATTATTTGCCCAGGAGGTAGTTTGGGACAGCAAAATGGTCGCCTTGACTTCATGTGCGTATCGTGGTTAGCCTCGCATTCAGGAAGTACGCATAATATTTGTGCTTACAACAAGGATGAGGCCATTTGCATGATGGCGTCATTTTACCACCAAGACCAGAATCTTTCTAAAATTGCTTTCTTATGCAGACGTTTTTTTTTACTCTTCAGGGAATAACGAGACAGTTGGTAAAATTGGCTTAACTACAGAATACAGGGCCACTTATTTCCATATCATTGACTGACAAAAGCTCCCATTGTTGTGTGTCTCGTTCTACAAAAGCTTCTAACTAATTTGCATGTGCTGGCCCTGTGTGGCCCTGTATTCTGTAGTTGCTCCGTAAAATTTGCCTGAGAAGAGAAGCTACTAAATGCATTCTGGTCTTGGTAGTAAATTACGCCATCAGGGAAACGGCCCATTGCTCGTCGTAAATAGCGACCTTTAGATTAGAGTACGATGACGAGCACGAGTTTTCCCTACTGAGTACGCGCAATAGGTTTCAAGGTCGAATTTTTTCCAAGTGCGCGTGCTCAGAACGGAAAACTCGTACTCCCACTCCAATGTAAAGGTCCCAAATACCAATGCATGGACTGCAAAATTTCCTCAAGCCACCAACAACGGAAATGCTAACTCGCGCAAATTTTGAATGCGAAGCTTAACCTGCTTGCGTAAAGGTCTGTTATAGTTTGAGGTGATGAGCTACGCATAGAGCGGTTTTCAATTGAGCATCGTAAGAGCAAGACCGAAGTAATCAGAGAGCCAATCACGTTAAGAAGGAAATACGCCTGTTTTTGTGTCGTTTTACACTAAATCACTGAGTAATGAAACCGAACTTGAACTCCGAACAGACCCAACAACAGATCATCTAATAACTTGCGAAGGAACGAAGGAAAGCGCGACCGAAGAAAAATACTGCTTTAACCTTGAAAACTATCGATCCAGCAAGTCCCTTTTTTTTTCCCAGGACTTTCTGCGTTTTTGTCATTCTCCCGAACATTCCAAGTCAATCATGTTCTCTAAATATCGCAAATCCAGAACGTTCTTTCGATGTCACGCAATCCTCTAGTAATCGTCTCACAAGAACTTTCTTCCGAACAACGCCCACGGCTTGGTTTTCCTCGCCCAGTCAGATCGCAAAGCAAGCAAAGGCAGCTGGGGAAACCAGCCAGAATGATCAAATCACAATTGCATCTAGTTTTGCATCTGGCTAGTTGAAAAATTCGCGCGAACCATAGAGCAAAACAAACAAAAAAAACACCAAAGTCAAAGGAATTGCGTAATTATTTTTGACACAAGTGAAAAGTTCTCTATTTACGGATCCATATTTACCTGCGCGTTCTCATGGTACTGTTTCTTTCCCTGTTCTTTCTTTTGGTTACGATCCTGATCTGTTATTTCTCTCGTAGGAGGACAAGCGGTGGGATTGGGACCGTCTTTTCACTGAAGTTGCGTCAGAACTCCAGTCCGAGTGGGACAGGGGTGGGGAAGTCGATGACCCGGACGATACTAAAACATGAAAGCTTTAAACGTAGCCAGGGAGATATTTAATGTAATTATGTATTTATAAATCTAAGAACGTTGAAGTGCAAACAACCATTTCTTCTTAACCTCACTTGTCGTAAACTTCTATCGCCGGATTATTGACGGAAAAAATATACCATCTCTCTTAGCTCAGCCACGGGCACTGAATTTTCCCACTCTGGCTTCAAATGCAGAGCGGCTCTCGCTTCAAATGTGTGGATGACACAGTCACACAAAAACAAACATTACTTTACGTGACAAAGCAGGCAATACATAAATAGGGTCCATAACACCTTCCACACCATTGATAACTACTCAACGTTTGCTTTGATAGCTTTGTATTCAACCTAGTTGCTGTGGAGGGGCCGAAGCTTCGCAAACACAGAATTCAACCAAGTACGCCAGAACTGTACATAACCGGAGTGTACGAAACATGCTCCATGTACCATTTCGTTTCCGATGTCTCATCATTCACTAGTGTTTGTGTAATGTGATTGTGAATATCTTCATCGTTAGCATTTATCATTAAACTTTAATCGAATTTACCGGGCACTTTCGAAATGCCTTTAGGGAACGTTTCCTCGGTTCCACTATTCGAGAGAAGTGGGCGTGGCTTGCACGAAAAGCGTACCTGCACCGCAGTCTCGATTGTTCTGATTAGTTACAAACTCAAACTTGTAGGCCCAATTCAAAGCTCTTCATGGGAACTGAAATGTTTTGTGTCGGTGAAGTTGAACTCTAAGGTCAAGGTGGTAGGTGACAGGAAAAACGGGGGTCCCGGATATAGGGAATGGGAGGGCCAGGCTACAAAAGAGGAAGGAGGTAAAAGCAGTTCTTCAAAGCGGACGGGAAACGTGTACGGGGTGTATGACAGCAACGTGGGAAAAGGTAGCCTGCAATCTCCATTTTGTTGCTCCAATCACCAGTGATGTTTTACAACCAGGACAATTAAGACTGTTAGCAAGCTACAAAGCTATGAAAAACAAGTACGGTTAGATGGAAAACTCCCCGGAAACAGAGGTACTCCATAGCTTATTCGTGGCGTTAAGAAGTACAAACCTCAGATTGTGGCTAAGAATCTTGTAATTTAGTTTTAGAAACGTACACTATTGCTTCTAGCCGAGCGTACCTCGAATCCTTATAACCTGTTTGATAAAAGTACAGTTCTGTATCGCAAGTAATAACAATGTTGAATCTAAGAATGTGAAAATTAAAATCCACTTTCGTTCACTCCGTTATAAACCAAACAAAATGGTAAAATCAATTCCCAGTAAAGACCAAACCGTTTTCTATACTACAACTTTTAGAGTCTCAGTTTCTAAAATGGGAATTCAGTTTTCTTGCTAATAATTAAATGTGACACCGCATGAAATCAGCTCAACTTTGTTCCGCTTCCGAGTCGGATTCCACGATAACATCGTCAGATTCTTCATTAGCTGCCGTGGTAGCTTCGTTGATCGCACTGGACAACGCGCTCTTCTTTTGCAGCGCCAAGACTTGATATCCATTTTCGACAGTGGTCGTAGATTCGTTTTCGTTGGATGAGTCTGTATTTTCGTCGGACTCGACAATGACGTCATCAGAATCGTTTAATGCCGTTCCTTCTGTCTTGTGCTCTGGCTTGACGCAATTTGTTTCTTTGAATCGGAAGACGGCCCCTGAAGTTCGAGCGTCGTTTGGGTCTTGTTCAGAATCAAAAAGCTTCTTTCGTATTTCGTCGGAAGGATTCGGAAGCTCAGCTTCTGGAGAGTTGCCAGCAGCCTTTTTCTTCTTAACAGACTTCTCATTTGCTGGGCTTGAAGCAATGTAGTATTCGCATTCACAGTTCAGTCTTGGAACAATTTTGGCCATAACTTTAAACGGATTGGTGCTCCTAGTTTCTGTTTCGCTTTCAGTGGTCAAGATCACTCGAACCTGGTTAAAGATCTTTATAACTTGTTCCTCTTCGTACGTCGTATCCCCCGGTTTTAGCTTGACACTCCAACGCAAAGACAGCTCAGCCGGTTTTCCCTTCTCTCCCTTGGTAAACTCAAAGCCCTTTACTCCGGGGCAGAACTTGAGGTACGCTCTCTTGACCACACCCAGTTTAGGCACAAGGATATCCAAAGACTGGTCCATCACATTTAACACAATTCCGTCTTCTTCTAGTGGGCCGCTCTCACGGACAAAAATACCGAAAAACATCTCATCGCTTAATTCACTCGCTCGCTTGGCGGCCAGTTTGCGATCATTGCAATGTTCTGCTATCATATCAATGGTCTCCGGCTTTTGATTGATCGGTTCATCTATGCCAAGGCTCGCGGCTAAGAGCCTATGCACTACTAAATCCGGGTATCTTCTGATCGGGGACGTAAAGTGTGTGTACAAAGGTACGCACAGAGCGTAGTGTCCATACTGGTCTTCCTCCACGGACCCCGTGCAAAAGTACTCCGCGTTCTTCATGGGCCGCATCGTTAAATTGACCAAAACTTCCCTCTCAGGAGAGGACAGAGGAAACTGAGCCAATGACTCTTGGATACTCTTGGATGAGGTCGCTTTGAAGCTTATGCCAAACGATTGGCACATCTCGATGAGATCTTCAAGTTGTTTCTGATGAGGCTTCGGATGACGTCTCAACAACGCCTTTTCTGGATAACTATTATAGATGTGATGTGCGACCGCTATGTTTGCCAGAAGCATAAACTCCTGGATAAGCCTATTCGCGTCACGCTGCTCATATACGTTGTACCCATCAGGCAAACCAGTTTCTTGATCCAGGTCAAACCGGATTTTAACTTGATCAAGGCGCAGCGCGCCATTCTCAAACCGGTTCCGACGCAGCCGAACTGCAAACTCATGAAGCTGGTTAACTTGGGCAGAAATTTCTTTCACTGTCGCGCCGTCGAAAAGCGGAGGCAGTTCGTTGGGATTCCACCGTCTGTTCGGTTTCTCAATCATATTTTGTGCGTGCTCGTACGCCAACTTGATCCGAGAACGTATAATCCCTCTTCCTTTCCAGTCATCTAAGATTTCCCCTTTATCAGTCATTTGCCAGACAACGGAGAACGTCAGTCGATCTTCCCCCGGGTTTAAACTGCACAGTTCTTCGCACAAACGTCGCGGAAGCATAGGGACGATTTTCTGTACCATGTATGTTGATGTCCCCATTTCAAGGGCTGCTTCATCCAATGCAGTCCCTTGGCGAACAAAATAGCTCACATCAGCTATGTGGACTCCAATTTCAAAGACACCATCTTTAATTTTCTTGCAGTGGACTGCATCATCGAGATCTCGGGCAGTTAGAGGGTCGATTGTAAATACACAATCTTCACGGAAATCCCTTCTGTATTTCAACTCTTCTTCGGGTATCTTCCAAGGTGTTTCCTCGGGTAAACACGCCAAGACCTCGTCTGAAAAAGGCCCTGAATCGATTCCGTACTCCAAGAGGATCCCTTCTGTCTCCGGTTCAATTTCACCTCCTTCGCCCAGACTTCGTGCAATCTTCCCGATCGCGAGGAAAGAATCTCTTGAAGAGGTCTCGGGCCAACTGACGATCCGCGCCACCAGCAGCGTGTTCTGAAAGTCACGTGGTCTTTCAAAAAATCCTACCGGGCAATCTTCGCGTCGGATGCGTATCCTAGGTAACCGACTATCAGATGGTGAGAAACATGCATCAGGGAATTCCTTGGGGTGGGGAAACGGTTTCAGATGTCCGCTTGCGACACGAGTGTGTTTCTTTTCAAGAATATACACAACCTTAGCGGTTCTTTGCAAGAACTGCTCTGGGACTTGATTGAAGTCAATGGGATGATCTTTGTGAGTTGATCCCGGTGAATACTGTGAGCTTGCAGATATAGGAGACTGCAGATCACTTCCTGGGTTCAAAGTCAAAGCCTGTAAGCGCTTAGTCGTGTCCTCAACGTTCTTGTGTTTCAAATCTGGAGTAATACCATTGTAATCCAACTCCTCCGACATAACCTTCCATTTGTCCTTTGGTAAAATTTGCAAAGCAACTACATCACCATTAAGAGCCCTGTTTCGCTTCAACATTCCTTCTAACAGCACATCACGCCTTAGGCCAGGGACAGTGACCCACGCAAGTTCGTAGTTCCTTGGACTGATCCTTAGCACTCCTTTAACAAGCTCTTCCCTCTTCAAACCAGTTGATACTTTTTCTGAAGACCAGTATTTCTCGTAAGGATCTCTGCGTTGGTTGCCGCGATTTCTCGAAGTTCCATGGTGTGACTCTTTCCTTGCGGATCTATCATGGGATTTTGGAGTCGCGTGACTCGTACTTGGTGTATGCCGCCGACCTCCCGACTCTATGCCTTTATTTTCATTTGGGCGCCGTGCACTTCCTGCCGCGCAAGAGAAACTTTCACCATTCGCTTCACCTCTCCCTTCGAGGCCAGTGTCGTCACGGACTCTGTTACCCTTTCGTCGTCTGTTTCTCTTCTTTTCAGTGCTGCTTACATGTACGTTTCCAGCAGTGCCCAATTTTCTCTGCTCCTCTTTTTTATCATCTATCGATGGACTTGCATTGATGTTATTTCCACTGGCCATGTCTCCTTGCAAATGATTACTTTCCTCAGCTATTGCTTGCCTCGACTGTGAATTTTCCCCCTTCCTTCTCATCGATCCTCGACTTTTCTTGCCTTCCTTTTGACCTTGGTTTGTGCCTTTTTTAGAGTGACTGCCAGTGCAGCTTTGTGCTTTTTCAGCGCAATCCTCGAGTCCTCCAGTTGAATCACCCAGAGTTGAACCATCACAATCGCGTATTATTACGTCACAAGAACAAACTTTTGACCTAGCAGTTGCAGAATCATTGCCTCGCGCTTTCTCTTTGTCTCCATCACAGTTTACTAAAAGACCTAAACAAAAGCTGTTTTCATCAGCCACGCTTTCTTGTACCTGTAAGGTCTCGCAATCTCCTCCACTCAACTGTGAACTTTTCTTCCTTCTTCTTCTTCGTCTTCTAGCCGTTCGACTATTATTGCCTTCGATAGGAACTTGGTTCGTGTTTTCTTCAGCACAGTCGTTGAGTCCTCCTGTCGATCCAGTCAGAATTGAACCATTACAGTCAGGTCCCTTTGCGTCACAAATAGAGTCAGCTGACTCAGAAGTTCTAGAATCTTTATGTCGAGTTTTCTTTTTCTTTCTCTTTCGCCTCTTCCTTTTTTTCTCCGGCTGAGTATTTCCATCATCATCACTTCCAGGTTGCAAGTCTTCCCCTTCATTTTCACGTACACCTGATACTTCCATGCTTTGCGTTGAAATAGCTTTATCTTCTGCCATTTCTGCACGTGCAGAATTCCTTTCTGCGCGTGCAGTGTCCACAGCCTCTTCCAAACAATCTGCAGCGTCAAACTCTTCTTCGTTTCCCCCAGTAGTGGCACCTTTCTCCATTACATTCAAATTCATAAGCCCACAACAATTCTGCGCACGTACGACTGAAGCTGCAAGTAAAAGTGAAAGTACAATGTTTACAATACCTGACACAGGACCTACGGTCAATACTTTTACCATCCATCAGTTACCCATCAGCATAGGTACCACTTCACAGTAATACATTATAATGTACCTGTTTCAACTAGACCAGAACATA
>BLFK01000938.1:255599-260599 GCA_014634185.1 Astreopora myriophthalma | reverse complement strand
TTCTTTGTGGCGTCTAGTATCATTTTTATTTTGTACCAACATCCCAACTCTAACTCTTCTTTGCCTTTGACTGACTCTACTAGAGTTTGTTTGCCCTCATTTCTTTGATTACTTTTTGTTTTGTAATTAATTTTTCTTGGTAGTTATATGAAGCAACTCAAGAACATAAAGGAACAATACTTTCTCTTCAGGAGAAATTAGAAACATTGGAAAGGTGATTGTTTTGCTACAATAATTATTAGTATTGGTTGGAATACTGTTGACGTAGTTTTTTATCCCCACTCACAACTTTCAGTCCTAGCAGTACGTCATGTATGCAGGATGTATGTCAACTGAATGTAGTTTATTGGCCCAGCTCCCATGACTCTCCTGTAGCTTAGTCATAGTTCATTGGAAGGTCATAAACTCAACTCCTGTTAGAAGCACTCAGAACTTTTTTTGAGTATGCCTGAGTCACCATCAATAGATACATCACTTCACAACTTAAGTATTATATTAATTTACCCGAGTCAAGGTGTGAGTGTCGAATTCTCAATTTTCAGTTTTGCCAGTTTAATGCCATTATCCTGCAAAAGTAACATTTCAATGCAGTAAGGGTGGGGAGAGGCAAGTTATCTCACAAAGTCATGTGTGCATGCTGTTAAATCATAGTAACAAGGTTTGTATGCTACCACCTTTGAAACTTGTTTTTGGTTGTGTTTTGTTCACATTTGCTTCACAAGACTTTGTTTATCTCGTTTAGGAACTCAACTGATCATCAGAAAGTATTAAATGAAGCAAATGAAAGGCATAGAATGGTTGTTGATAAACTTAATGAAGAAAGAGCATTGCTTCAGGTTTGTTACATTAGGCACTTATGTGCACTCTAAAAGTTTTGTATGTTTAAAAACCTGTCTGTTTGGCTTCAGATGTAAAGTGCTCAGCAGTATGACATAACAAAATTTTGTTTTTGTACTCAATCACAAGGCCAAACTCCATAAAACTGAAGAAGAATTAAGACATGCAAGTCTAAAGGCAGAGAAAAGGTGAGTAGAATTGGAGTTATTGGAAGGACAAGCGTGATAATTTGTTCAAACAATTAATTAGTGTTTAATACCATGTATTTGCACGTAATATATTTTTGTAGCCATCAGCAACTAAAGCTCTTGCACAAGGAAATGACTTCAAGATATGGTAAGGGTAGTTCCTTTAAGTGAAGTAGAATTAATTTTAGGGTTCTAAATCATGCAGTACATGTAATTTATTAGTAATTTTCTTTTAAAATTCATTTAATTACTGGCTTATGGGTTAGTGGTTTTCAAGTCATATAGTCAAATCCTATCAAAATTCCCAGCAATAAGAGTTGTTATGGTTCTGCAGGTAACTATCTTGCATTACATGCAAAAAGAGGAAGATATAAATGGTGCTGGAGTTCTGCAGAGACTGACGCAAGTTGTATGTGTACACATATAAAATGAGGGTAACATATCATGAAAGCAGGGGGGATAAAATAATCTCTTTCATGTTTAAGTTGGTTTTTATCTTCACGGTGTATACACTGTAAAGATAAAAAGCAGTGTATACACTACAGTGTATAATCTGCTTTTTTTCAAAAGCAGTGTAAAGATAAAAAGCGGTGTATACACTGCAGTATATAATCTGCTTTTTTTCAAAAGCAGTGTATACACTGTGAAGATAAAAACCAACTTAAACAAAAAAAGAGATTTTATCCCCCTGCTTTCATGATATACGTATTACCCTCATTTTTATGTGTACACATACAACTTGCGTCAGTCTCTGCAGAACTCCAGCACCATTTATTGGTCAGAATTTGACAGTTATAAGAGACAAGTCTAAAGTAATTTGTATAAGGCAATTCAATTATGACGTAAAGTCAATCAATTAACTTTATTTTCTGCAGATGATGTCTCTAAAGTTGTGACAGAAAAGCTTCCTTTTAATGATACAAGTAAGTACCATTGTTGTTTTAGTAAAGATGGTTGCAGTAAAGAAGATGTTGAATGATAGTTGTTCTTGGTCGGTTACTGTTGATGAACTTTCTTGTGGCAAGGAAATTGGGCTGTTGCTTAACTTTGAAGCACCAGATGTGATCAACAGCAAAATTAATACATCTTCCTTTCTTGAAGTCATGTGAATGAAGGAAATGATCACCACAGACAAAGCATCTTGCTTGAAATTCTCCTCAGCAATACCTTGGGAAACCTGTAGAGAAGACTAAGGAGAGTAGTCAGGTTCACAGTAGGGCTTAAATGGGTTAAATTAAGTTGAGTTTTCTTTTGCCACAATGTAAATTGTACTCTCTGACATCTTACATTGATGTATGCCTTCTATTTTAAAAAGGAAGGCCTTTGCTTTTGCTACCAAAACATTGTTGCTTGTGCTTTCTTGTGAAGTCGTCCACAGCAAAGAGTGCCTATTCTAATCAAGCTCATTATATTTTATTCAGGTATCAGAGAATTCAACAAGCTCAATGTACCAACACATGACAGACGGCATCAAGTTAAGGCAAAGGAGGTCATCTGTCAAGCAGTTGAACTGGTTCATGAACTGGTGTTAGGGATGTCCAACTTCCATACCTACACAGAACAGGTTGATAATGAATGTTTGATTGAAATTCTTGGCATCATAATTCATACCAACCTTTGAAGAATATCCTCCAGGCCTCGGTTGTTCAAAGGTGGATAACGCTATCCACCGGATAAATCACTATCCAGTGGATAAGAGCTGGCAAAACCAATTGAGTTTTTTAAAGGATAGTGACTTATCTAGTGGATAACACTATCAACCATTCGAACAACCGGGGCCAGAACGTGATTTGCTCAGTAATTAATTCTGTTTTGGTTTTACGACACTCAATTGAAAACCGCTCTATTGTTTTGGATCTCTTGTGTCAACAAGTACATGTATGGCACCACCATTAACACCATCATCCTTGTCATCACCATTGCCTTTGCCATTTTCATCATCATCGTCATCATCATTGTCATCATTGTCGTCGTCGTCATCATCATCACCATCAGTATCATCATTGCTGCCATCATGAACATGATCATTGCAAAATGTTATCTTATCACCAATTAAACATTATTTACTTTCCTAGTAAATGATCCCTTTAAAGAACTGTTTAACAGTCAATATTGTCAAAGTTTGAATTTTTGTTATAGGAAAATAAAAATCAAACTGGACAAATCTTATACTTTCTTGTTTGCTTCCTTCAGATAAGAGCGTAGTTGATTCTTACTTTCAAAACTTGGCTGAAAACCATTCTATCCTCGGTTCTCATGTTGTTTATTAATTTTGTTTTGATCATTCATCTCAATATTTTTCTTTTTCAGCGATTGAAGACATTCTTTGTGGAATCCACTCAACAACAGATAAGCCCCGCCACTCAAAAGGTGACCACATCACAAAAACTAAAGGCTTGTGTGCCTCACAATCATGAATTAATATTTTGCCCTTGAATGAAATTTACTTGGAATAAGCTTTATTTAGCCAACAGATTGATCACTGTATCTTTGTTCCCCATGTCAACTTTGAGAGGCTACTTCCTTTCATGGTGACAGGCCAACCACAGGTTGTTTTCCATTTTTTGCCACATGAGAGTTTGACCTTGAGAAGACAATAGGGCCATTTATATGAGAAAAATAATCCACGACTTATACAAGACGCAAGCTGGGCCATTTTTGTGAGTTTGGCGTCCGTCCACACGACTTTACCAGGGCTGGGGCGACTTCATGCATGCGTGCATAGTAAGAGTTCCCAACCTGCATAGCTGCAAACAAGCCTCAGTGCCTATTTATATTAGTGATTTTGAGTCTTAGATAAGCCAAGGCTTATTGAAGACCACCTCAAAACCCTCAGTCATGGATTATGTCAACTGCGAATAGGAAAATGTAACCATTTATATGTCAAGTCCAGGTCTAACCTACAGTAAGCTGTGGATTACTGCATTTTTCTGGTATAAAGGGTCCTATTGACTTGTAGGACAAATCATATTCCTGTAGCTATGCAGTCTCCTTTACGGTTAAGAGCAAGAATTCAGGAGACATCACCATTTAGAACTTTGAAAGACGTATTGTTATATCGTTCAATGTACTTCTACTTTCTCATACAGGAATCATGTGCGAAAAATTAGGATTCTCAATCAACTGTTTATCGTTTTACCCAATCAGTCCTTACACTTGTTTTTCCTCCAACAGTTTTGTGACTACCTTCATGAGAATGCTACCGTGCTTAGACCTGTTGATCAAGCATTTAGTTCCTTTTATAACAGCATCAAAACAGATTCCTTAATATCATTGGTGAGTGGAGATAATAACTGAACTACACATTGGATCTGTATAGTGGATACAAAAGCACTGCATGTTTGTGAAAGGCTTTCCTTAAAGTCTTACTCAGGGGTGGCAAGGGTTTTGCCACCAGACATTTTCAATTTTACAAAGTAAGCCAGGAGAAGGTCAATACATATATCTTATTCGATCGTTTTACATATAATATGCGCGGATATTTTGCGAGTTGCATAGCATTTTTCTGAGCCCCGAAGGGGCAAGGAAAAATATGAGCAATGAGCAAAATGTCAGGGAGTATTATATGTAAAACCATCGAATAGGAGATTTATTATTCCACTACAAAAAGGTTTTGTTATTTTGGCTTCTCTGTTTTGGTAAGAATGTTGAAATGGCGCATATGAATGACGCTCTGTTGTAAACCGGTCAAACCGGGACACTACAGTGTATTACGGTCTCATATTTTGCACGTTCTCTTGACCTTTTTTGGTGAAATGACGAAATAGTGGAATAATAAAGGCATTTAACACCAAGGCAAAGTTGTGTCAAAGCCCATCAATTTTCCTAGTGCACAGCCCTCGGTGAAACCCCTGTTTGTGTTTTGGCATCGTTGCTGATAAGTTCACCTCCTTGCAAGGCAAGAAAGTATTTGGTAACCCAACAAAATTTCACTGATGTTTTGTGAAACACTTATTTTTTGTAAAACTGTTCACA
>BLFK01000938.1:232185-253027 GCA_014634185.1 Astreopora myriophthalma | reverse complement strand
GGGGGGGGGGGGGGACTAAAACTCCACAAACTGAAGACGCCCACTATGCACACAGTAAAAGTACGACCACATGTAAAGGCACAGGCAACAATTGCAAAAATAAATCGCTGACCTGAGGGGACAGGAAACGGTTCTGCCCCAGGCCTATTACAGTAACGCAAACCCTAGCAACACAAAACAAACGCCATGCTAAACGCCACGCCAATAAATGGGCAATGCTCCTCGTCGTTAACTAAGTTAAATAAATATATTTAACCCCATAAAAAACTTTGCCAACGGTCAAAGAGAACTCGCAGAGCAAGCTCCACCACAAGGTCCTACTCAATTCTTGTGAGACAAGGCATACAGTTTATTTTCCTTATCCAAGAAAACCCTGAGTGTCGTTCTGGCCAGGGAATCTAAATCTGACCTCCTGTATAGTAGCACAGTGCACTACAAACTGAGTTAATTGATCGTGGTGTGTTTTAATTCATTTCATTTCTCATCACCCATTCAGCCCTTTACCTCTAATACTTACCGGTTAAAAGTTGGCATTTTGAGCATACACGCTGTACAACCCTTATCCAAGTCAAGTTCACGAGCATCCATTTTGACCATTGGCTAATACTTGAAATCTCAGCTTTTGATCATGAATCTCTTTATGGTGACCAATCTACCTCATGAACTCATTTGATACCACATTTACTGTTTCACCTACCATCATTGCATCACAACAGTTTCTTTAGTAACTCACACCTTGGTTGATTTTTTTTTTCTCTTGACATCTTAAATTCTTTTTGTCCAGACAACTTCATCACCAGCAGTTGCTGAGTTCAGACACCATGCTGCGGACTACATTACAAAACTTATGAGGGTGAGGAACAAAGTCAAACATCTATAGCTTTTGCAGTGCCTGTTTAATTGTAACTGCTAATTAAAACTACCCATGAAGCATAACTTATGGGTTTGTTTGATTTGGGGAATAAGACTGCATGAAAAAACTTCTTTAACTCCAATTCAAATTAAAGTTTTCTTGTTACCAAATTTCAAGATGGGACTTCATATCATGTGCTAGCCATTGCTCATAGTGTTCCTAATATTATCTAAAATGAGAAATCTGGAGGCTGTTCCCTTTCTTTCATTCTTTTCCCATGATGGGATCAATCGAAGAAGACGTAATATATCAAACACGAAAAAGAGTGTTTCTTCAGATATCCAAAAACCAAGAAGCGAGTTGAAAAACGAGGCCGAAGGCTGAGTTTTTTAACCTATTTCAAGGTGTTTGGATAGAGGATGAAACACTCTTTTGAGGGTTTGATATTGCTTCTCAAAGGAATCAGTATTTTAAGAGAAATTTGAGTTAAAAATTTCCAAAGTTTTATGCTAATTAAGATCACGTATCCAAACTTCCTTCACGGTTGTGATTTCTTTTATTTTGGGCTCATGGATTATTAATGAGTTTGAGACCTTAATGTAATCAATTAATTGATCATAGCATAGAATAGTTATTTTCTATAACCAGCTCAGTGGAATGAGCTTTCCACCATCTCAACTGTCTGAAAAGTAGAACAGGTGCTATATGTGTATCCCTACTTTGGAGTGAAATTATATGTGGTGAATTATTTGTCGGTTTTCATTTATTTCTTTGCATCCTTCAGCCCAGTCCACAATCTGTACCTTACAAGGTAGCCCTTTACAATCACAAGGTTCTGGTGAGCTCAACAGAAAGCAAAGATTCCTTAGAACGACAGGTGAGAAAATGACCATGCTGCTGAGCGGTGCATGTCAATGTTTGGCGCATTGTGTGCAGTTACATTTTTAAGAACACTGTTGGAAAATACTGCTTGGTAGCTTTCATTTGAATGCCCACAAAGTAATATTTTAATCCACCGACTCAAACGTTAGAGGCGCACTATACAGAATAATAGTCAAGACCACCACAAAGTACAGTGTAGTCCTCAGTAACTTTCATTTGAATAATCTTACTCCTTGAATCAACTTCTACTAGGATAGTTTTAGATACTAGAAGTTGTCTGTTAGTGGCTTGGTATCCTCTTCAACAGATTGCTGTGACAAATGAGAAAATATCTAAGCTTGAGCAAGCCAAGGAACACTGGATGCTGGAGTCACAACTATTACAAGTGAAGTATGAAAGAGAATCCAAGGTCTGTTAAGAAGTTCTTGTTTTCTTTCCAAGGTGTTAGTTGTAGCCTCTTATTGCCTTCTTCGGCTTTAACACTAACAAAAAAGAAACTGCAAAATGTTGGTGATGTTTAACCCTTGTTTCCATTTCTCTCCAGAAAGTGCACACTCTACAGCAAGAGCTACATAAACTACTGGAAACCAGAGGGGTGAACTTCACCGATGGAATAGCGGTAAGAACAGAGCATTGTATTGGAATCTTAGTCAACACCTTTGTTTTCAAAACACGCTTGTCAGTGAAGTTTTAATACGAGCCATGCGTCATTTTTGTTGATGCTAACGTCTTTGGCTTCAATCAGAGGGGATATGTCTTTTATTTATAGTAGCATTGAATCTATTTTTTTGTATGTTCATTTGATTCATTTTGTGATTCCAGTCTCTCTCTGACGAAACTGGCTCTACGTCATCACAATCGTCTTTGACGTCACACAGCTATGAGGGCGCAACCCCACCGTCCGATGTAAGTACAATACCAGATTAGGGTTTTCCTCTGCTTTTCATTTGTATTCGAAGTGTTGTTTTGATACGACTACATTACTTATCCTAACTGTAGTTTTCTTTGTATTCAGCTTGGAGCTCTTGTTGCTCTCAAACTGGATGAGGTATGGCCGGGCTCTGGTTTTTGTTGTAGTTCATTAAATGTTGTTGTTTGCTTTGATTGGCTGAAGAAGGTTTTTTTTGCTTATTGATTACACCATTCGTCAATGACAAAGCCCAGTGAATGTTAAATCAAAGTACGGGCGTAAGCCTATGAACTTTGCGAAAAACTCACATGTCAATTTGCTAGCTTATGTTTTGATCATCAGTTTTGACCGATTAATTAATTAATTTGTGCATTTGATTGTTCAAATATCTGTTTTGTCTTTCCAGTGTAAATGTACGGCATTTAACTTAAATCGATTTAATTGATTGATTGATTGATTGATTGATTGATTGATTGATTGATTGATTGATTGATTAGCAGTTCTCATCGTGACGGAATGTGTCATTTGGTTATTTCTTGTCATTTCAGAGTGCAGAAGATGTGGCTCGCGAAACTTTGATCAAAAACCATTTTACCCAAAGAATAGTGGAATTAACTTCACAGGTAAATCGCAAAACAACCTTGTGAAACCTTTTTCCTTCACCTTGTGCGTGCTTCCCGGGAGCCTATCCAGAGACTATCGATGTTTTGTTATAGAGTATTAGTATTTCATTCTTATTTCTAGGGTGGGGTGGGGGACAGGAAGAGGAAGGCCTGCTCGAAGTAGCCTGCGAGCAAGCTCTCTCGTGCGGTATGGGTGAGAGCTTGCTCGCAGGCTAGCTCGAAGGGGTGCATTAGATTCATTGTTCTGGTTGGCTGGTTCAAGACATTAGATTCTTTGTTCTGGTTGACCAGTAGCAAACATAAACTTCAGTTACAACGTATTTGTTAAAGCAAGTTAGGTAACTTCACCTTCCCCCGTTCCTCGTTATCATTTCATTTTCCGAACGACCACATAACTTCTTAATTTTCCTTCACGTAACGCTCTCATACCCATGCTTTCTTACTGGTTTGTAAGTGGCTTTTTACTACAGCTGGCCTTCGCAGTGGCCTTTGCCTTCCGAATAGGTCTCTTTATGTTCTTTAGAAGGATGACTTTGGTATCGTTTAGCAGATAAAAAGTTTTCCCTTGTACTTTGTTGTCACTTGATTTCAGGTTCAATTTACCGAAAGTAAGGCAGCATCCGTCAACGCGGAGGTGAAGATCTCTTTTCCTTGTTTTCAGTGTTTTTGTTGTTGTTGTTGTTTGTTTGCTTTTGTTTTTGCTTGTTCTGTTGTGGAACTTCTATATCATTAAAGTTTCCTTTTGATTGGTATGGAGTGACCACACCTCTGAATATAAAAAGTTCAATGCGCTCTAAACTATTCGCCCCTCATTTTCAATTAGTGTCGTGCTCTCTACCGACGAATGAAACAAACCGAGATGATGAAACAAGAGCTGACCAAAAGCCTTAGGACGGCCACAGCCAAAGTCAGTCAACTCGAGGTAAGTTAAGAGTGAACACGGAACGAACCTTGTGGAAGATGTACATGTATAGTGTTAAGAGAAATTACCCTCAGGGATGTAGAGTTACATTCTTGGACAAACCTGTTAAGAAGCTTTTTGTAACCTTTACCTCTTAACGGTTACTGGGAACTTTATCATAGAGGACCGCGTCAGCAACTAGGACGCCCCTAAATATTGGGTGTCACCTTTCTTTGCCCTCTTGTGCAAAACAGTGCTATGCCTGCTTATCGTAAGACTCTCAAAGCGAGGACTAATGGAGGGAAATTATTTGGCTGTGGACAACGACCTTTTCCTACTTTGATACCTCCCGTTGCGTCGTGCACTAAGTGTCATTATTCCTTTGTTTCTTTTCTAGGACGAGGTGGAGACGATCAAGCGAAGCTACGAAACGCAGTTATCAATGATGAGCGATCACTTGTGTGGAATGAACGAGAAGCTCACGTCACAGCAGGATGAAATCGAGGCTTTGAAGAGCGGCAAAGCAAAGAAGGGAAAACAGCGGTGACAAAAATTACAGTGAACATAATTAGCCAATGATATAGATGAGATTTTGAAGTACAGTATGAGTTTATATGACTGGTATCTTATTCGAACGCCTCTTGGGATTGGCTCAGTAACAATGGACCCAAACAAAGGTTTTCGTAGAACTCCACTCGTTCAAGGACTGTACGTTCTTTATTCTCGATCTTTACAATCTCTAGACGTTCCACACTAGCTTTTTTCTCAGACATTCCATTTTTCTCCAAGAGTTCAGATGCGTAACGCAACTTGAATAACGCAACTTCCGATTCCCCACAAAGGTACAATAGAAACATTGGACCTGAACCCCAATCACGATAGAGCTGCATCCTACCTGAGCCAATGAAATTAGAGGTTATAAGTAGCTGCTTGGAATCTGGAATCATCTATGCCCTTACAGCCGCGGGCCGGTTCTTCATGGATAGACCTTTCCAAATTGTACCATAATATTCAGCCATCAGTTATATTTCCGCATTCGAGGTTCTGCATCTGTCAAATGATTTGACACAGACTTTACTACCTGTAAAACGCTGTCGGATTGCAGTTTGCAAGTGCAAACGTGCTTTAAAACACGCGTTGTCACTTGTTGCGGAAATGTGTGGCTTCGTAGCAGGCGTTCGAAGGGGAAGGGGAAAAGGTGATTGGGCGCGAAGAAGAACGCGAAGATCGCTCGTCGCGTTCTTGCGCGCCCGAATTTCTTCGTGTCCAATCCCCCTTCTCCTTCCTCTTCGATCGCCTGCCACGCAAGCTACAGAAATGTTTGATTGAAGCTTCCATGAGTTGATAACACTGAGCAGAATTTCATTATGTCACAGCCACCGTGTGTTCACAAACGAAAACCATGTGCACGGTCTATCCGCAAATCTGTTTGTTTCACTGAATACCGTAGTCTCCTTCGCAGGCCTTTTTTTTGGATGTCACGCAACGGGGGAGCGTTGCGTGACATCCAAAAAAGCGGCTGCAAAGGAGACTATGAATACCTTTTCAAAAATTAGGGGTTTTTTTTCTATTAAATTTCCAGGTTCCAAGGGCCCTACTTTCCGCTTCATCAATAAGCGCATGAATGAGATAGAAGGAATATAAGTAAAGGAAAGGTAACCGAAATAAATGTATAATGAAAATGGTTTTTAGGTGTAGTTTGTCTGTGAAGCAGAAATAGCTATTGTAGAAATCGGTTGTTCAATGGTCTATCCATTTTTCTTTTGCAAGGAAAAGACTTGCTTGATTGTGAAACTCCAACAAGCTTTACACAAAAACAAAGTTGCAGTGTGCTCCACAGGGCGACGTCGACCACAACTATTTTGCAAATTCCGGCGAAAAAAAATCTATTTTTCCTGGTCGTTAACGCCCTGGACGTCCGCTGGCGTAACAATTAACCCCCGCACATTCGTTATCTCGTTCTTTCGTCCGTAATGAATACATCGTTTTCATATTCAAGGTATTCTGTACAAGATTAAGGTGTCAGTGATACATGTTTATCTCCGAACAAAACAACTAAACCTAATCACAGTTCATGTGATCTTTCGCTATAGTTTATATTTCTAGGTTACGCGTTGTGTTGTGTTGCTTTACCTAACGCAAGATGTTTTTCGACTTAGTCAGAATTACCAGTGTGTTCATTTTAAGATCTTCTGAGAATTATTTGCTCTACGTCTAATTTGCATCATGCGCTTTGCAAGGAATAAAGTTATTCAGCTATGGTACTTTATATTGCATGTAATTGTGACCATCAGCGTATGATAACTTTAAAATAAAATAAAATATTTCTGAATCAAGCTAAAGAAAAGGAAGTCAACTGATCAACCTTTCTGCAACCGTATTGCGACTCGGGCTTAAATTCACATTACTGACAATTCTTTTTCAAATTGCTTTTCTAAATTTTTTTCAAACTATGTGCAAAGGAGTTTTTATTGCCCTTGGTCATGAATTTGAGTATCAACTTTCAGCAGTTAGACACTGGGCTTGTGAAAATTCTCAAGTTTTTCTTACCTGAAAAATTCTGAAAAATATTCGCCGTTAGAGATATACAAACTGAAAAGATCTGAAAATTAGGTTATGTTTGGAATGCCACCTTTCGTCAGCTGTAGTTTGAAGGCGAGCTCCCACGAGCTTCCTCTTAATCCGAACTGGCAATGGGAAGGTTATAGGTTCGACTCGGACCTTTTTTCCCGAGCATTCGCGATTCATCATCGATAAATAGATCACTTCAACTAAGTTCATGATTGCCTGGCATTAGAATGGAGTCTTTGTAAACCACTTTATAAAAAGGACGAAGTGCCCTCAATAATATTAAGGCGGGGGTAAACCTGAAAGCCGTTTTTGGCCGCAAATATAATGCAAATATCTCATTTGCGTTTCAAGCGATGCCAAAAACCTGACCCTATGCTCAAAGCACGAATCGATGTTTTGCGGTTTTTTGTGAATTTTTGGATGAGGTTTAGGTATATTTGGGAGGAGGGAGTTTTTCTCAAAACAGAAGTAAAATTTTGAGAAATAAGAAATAGTGAAGAGTTAATTTCGTTTAAAAATGAGAATTTGAAGGTTAAAATTAGTATATGCACACCCAAACAGTCCCCTTATCAACTTGGGGTGTTCTTGGGTGGGGGTCAACTGTCTGTTAGTGTTTCAAAACTAATTTTCTTCTTTTTATCCCTTCTTCAAACCTCTTAAAATTTGATTCAAATTCGGGTGTAGCCCCACCTTCATAAGAAATTTTATACTTCTGAATTGACGATGCCAAAAAGGATTGGGCGGATCCATGGAAACGGAACTTTGTGAAGAACGTTTTGCATTCCATACAGATGATTTTAAAAACAGGCCCACGCATACAACAATTTTTATTCAAGGGTATTTTATCGAAAGATAATTCCTTCTCTCGAGTCAAAGCGAGGCCTTTCAGCGCTGACAGCTGAAGCACATGGCGTTCTATTGCTATTGAATCTTCGACTATCAATCAAATCAGCGGATCGTTCGCTGATTGGTGGATATTGAGAAACCATTTGAGTGCTTCTGTAGGCAGCTGTCCTCCCGAACTACTCGTTGTCACAAAAAGTGTGCTCGCGATGTGTTTTTAGTGTTCCGCGCGCTCGTAAAACGCTTGGTATAGGCAATCAGCGTCCAATTTCCACGGTATGACCGCGATCACGGTACATCGGGGACAAATGGAATATATTCAACCGCCGCAAAATTCTCAGGTTGGTAGCAAGTGTGTTATTAAGTCGCATTGCATTGTGCTTTGGAACGGAGTACATGCACTCATCTTCTCTTATACTCACACCCCCTTCCTTGTGCCCGCCCACCAAACGCTTTTAATCGACAGGAACTCCAACCCTCTCCTCTGGCATTGCTAGCAGCGACTTGTAGCAAGATCGGCCAAGGATATGAAGCGCCAAACACCGTTCTGGAAGCGCCAATCGACCAGCTATCGCCACAGCAAGAGTACCCGTCCTCGTGGACCTCGGAACATGGTGTTCCAACGCACGCAAATGAGAGCATGTATCATTCTAGCACAGCGAACATTTTGCAATCGGAAAATAACCCCAGCACAGGTTTATATACCTCCATAGGCCAGGTGGAACAAGGGCAGATGTATTATACAGCCGTTACAACGAGCCCATCAAGACAAAACGTATGTGCGTTGTCGCCACCGCAATCACTTGTGTCAAGCGGCAATGAAGCTAGTGTGAATCTCGTCTATGCTCCTGAATATGATTTGAGTAAAGCGGTCGATTCGGGTGCGTGGACTATAAAATCGGACGCGGGGGAGACCAATGCTGCGATCGGCGGTCAATGGTGGCAGGGAAAGCCTTTGCCATGGGCAAAACACACGAGCAGTCCTTCGCCGCAATATGTGGTATCATCACCAACTTGTACAGGAAATAACGACGTAGGTATTTCTATGATGCATCAACAAACGCAAGAAGTTGCGGAGAACGCGGCACAAAATCCTGCGTATGTCCAAGTGACAAGGACTCCTCAAGGGCAGATTATACTAACGCAAGAAAGTGGTACAGAACCGAATAAATGGATGCCTTCGGGAACGGTGAATGTGATCTCCGCTCCCTCAAACGCTGCCAACGGAAACGCGACTATTCAAGTACAAGTCCAGCCTGAAGCCACTCAAGAAACGCAAAATGTAAACATCGCTCCTGATAACGTGAATGTCAGTGCAACGAACAATAGAAGGCTGCGCCGCGTTGCCTGTACTTGTCCGAATTGCAGGGAAGGCGAAGGAAGGACAGCGGATGGCCGTAAGCAGCATATTTGTCATATACCAGGTTGTGGGAAAGTTTATGGGAAGACGTCGCATTTGCGAGCGCATCTTCGATGGCATACGGGCGAGCGGCCTTTTGTTTGTAACTGGTTATTTTGTGGAAAGCGGTTTACGCGTTCGGATGAGTTACAGCGACATCGCAGAACTCACACCGGTGAAAAACGATTTGCGTGTCAAGAATGCGGCAAGAGATTTATGCGGAGCGATCATTTGTCAAAACATGTAAGAACGCATTCGAACGGAAAGACCACGAAAGCTAATACAGTGCAGTCCGCGGAACCCATTCCAATTCAACCGATTCCGCAACAAGAGTTACAATTACAGAACATGCAGGCGGCTATCGAACAACAGCATGTTGATGTAAAGAGCGCTGAATCAGACCAATCCGCCGTTGTTGATGTAGATCTGCCTGGTGTAGCGGTCGTGGTGGATCAAAATCAGCTGAGTGAAAATGAATATTTTACTGGCGAAGCGACCGAGCATTATCTTAACGAAATGAGCGTCGCCCATGAGTTTGTTGCTGTTCGAATGGACGGAACACAAGGCACAGCTATTTTAGTGGCGCAAAATATCAACATGGGCCAAGGAGTCTAGCGCTTAGTTCTTCAGTTATCCAGTTAATGTAAACAACGCATTTTCGATCGTAACATTCTTCGAAAACCGAGGCGAGCAATCATCATGCATCCCGTTTTGGTCAAACATTCTCAATCATATTTATGGTCTTGTTGAGCGATGCAAAAGAACGTCGCCTTGCGTGTTGATTTCATTGTTTGTCGAAACACATGTACATGTTGATTTCTTGGTTAGCTTTTAATATTTTACCGTTATGCTAATCAGTTTCACTTTTCGTCAAACGTTGAACGATTTGGAGCCGAGCCAAATTAAACGTGTTTGCATATGTATATGTTTTTTTTCATATGGTAAATCATAAGCTTGTATTTTTTAAGGTACAGGAGAATTTGATTGTGCGTGAGTCTCCGTATGAGAGCGGATCATTCCAATGGATTGTATAGTATATAGTGAGGAAAAATCCATGAAAGCAAATGTGAAAAATTGGGCAAGAAAAACTACGGAATCGTATCAGTTAGTATCTCTAATAGTTATCATTCCTGTATCTCTAAGGCTTCTTTTTTGAATTATTTAGTTTTTAAGCCGTTTCCAGTTGTCTCCACAACAATTTCAAAGTACTTTTATAGAAATCACTTTTGAAAAATGATCAACATTACTGCACCTTTTGCATCTTTTGCATCTTGCAGAGGTAAAGGAGCAGTGTACATGTAGCGGTATGGCCATATGGCTACATATAAATGTCATAGAAACTAGAAGGGAACCCAGAAAATGATTTTTATTACACCTTGAGCATTAAAATTCTGGTAACATTGGAGTTTTGAAACTGGTTCAGTATTATTCTTGTTTGGGAAGGTAATATGTTGATACTTTTTTTGCACCATGAAACAGTTGATTTCTGATGATGCAGGCTGCTAATCTAAGCCATCTAAGCAAGGCTACGTAACACAAAGAACATGTTCCAATAATTGTTGGATGTTGAAAATGACATGTTCAGCTGTGAAACATTTGAAATTTGGAAGAGTGTTACCACACTTATCAATAAAATTGCTGCAAGAAAGGACATTCGTGTCTTCTCTGAAGAAATTAATTGTATCTTCAGTGTTGTTGAATTTGAAATTTTCACTATATGGCCCTATGAGTTTGACTTTTTATTAGATTGTGCTTTTTTGTCATGTGGGCCTGCTTGGAGAAACACATTAAATGATTGAGACAGCAAATTATCAGCTGAGGGAAGTGCACAACAACCTGGCTACCAATACATCTTTGAAACATTTAAAGATGTTGTATGAAGGGTTTGGTAGTTGTCAGGGCTATACCCTGGGTTTTGCATTTTTTCCTGTGGCTTCTTCTCTTCTACTTGAGAGCCCCACATGTTCAAAGAAGAAACCTCTGCTAGCTAGAGGACTTGTGATAGTTTTGTGCAAGATAAACCTACCAAGTATAAAGAAAATATTTTTGTTGTAACGAGTTATCAATAATGAAACTCTCTGGCAAAACATCCCACACAAAACTAGGGTGACAGTGTCAAAAATGCCATACACTTTTAGGCTCGATCATCAGCCACGGTTCAGGGAACCTCTGAGTTCTACACTGCCCCTCCAAATGAACCATAGATATCAAGCCTGATATGCAGGATAGTGTTTTGCATGGTGAATGTGTTGTTCATTTGCTTGGCTTTGTTATACTTTTGAGTTTCACTTTCCATTTATTGTTACGATATCTGGTACAAATTATTTCTGGTTTGCAGTTGGGGCAATGAGGCAAGTTCTTTACATTTTAACATTGGTTTTAGTCAGACTACTGTACGTTTGTATTTTTGCCTCGATGGCTCAAGCTATTTTTGTCAAATTTGATAAAGCAGCAATGAATGAGATATTCCTTGTGGAAAATTTCAAAGGAATGGTTGTGATAAATGATGAATGTCTCAGCGAGTGTGCATCTCTGTCATTAAGGCCAGGAGAGTGTTACAAGGAGAGTGTGCTTCGGGGGAGGGGCGGGGTCATGTGGCAGAGACAGCTGCCCTCTTGTGATGGTGGTGTCTTCTTTTTGAGGTTCAAATGTTTGCATCATGAAATGACAAGAAGTTTCTGTTTATTTTTATTTTCAATTGTTATATACACTGTGGTTTGAAACTGTTTCTGCTGCACAATTGAAATCAATCAATGTGATCACATTTGTTGAAAAGCAAATTCTACAATCGGCCCCACGTTCTGCGCATGAGGCAGTCTTTCAAAGTGGTACATGCAAGTGCAAGAGATGGGGAAGGGAGATTACTATGAAA
The DNA here is from genome assembly GCA_014634185.1 of Astreopora myriophthalma. Classification (NCBI taxonomy): domain Eukaryota; kingdom Metazoa; phylum Cnidaria; class Anthozoa; order Scleractinia; family Acroporidae; genus Astreopora; species Astreopora myriophthalma. The sequence continues at coordinate 241,173 of BLFK01000938.1, read as the reverse complement.
AGTGCGGTCGAAATGGGAAGCACGAGAAGAGCTATTCCCCAACCACACGTTTCAACAAAAAGTATTCAAAAGCCCTGAAGAAGAGCAACAAGGATGTGATAAACAAAAAAAAAACACTGTTTAACGTGAGCAAGAGCCCCGCCCAGTAGTTTTGTAGCGAGGGGTTGGGGGCCTTTACCGCTTTTAAGCAATGCCCTAGCCTGCGGCCTGCGTGCGCTTTACAGCCGCTAGACTTGCGTGACCGCGTGCAAGACCCGAGGAGAGCACACGCACGTAGAAGGGAGGCATTTGTGCGTGCGTAGACTGAAGGCCCAAATGAAAAATAGAACCAGTTACGGTACCTCTGGACGGCTCATCGTCGGTGTAAAAACCTGTGAAACTCGCGTATGGCGTAGCACAAAGAAACAAAAAAGAGCAAAAACAAAAAAAACATGAAACAATAACCTAACGCTAACGAAACAAAGAAACCGTTTCACAGGTTTTTACGCCGAGGTAAACCTTCCTGGACACGTTGCGTTGTACTGTGACGTGAGGATGCACCCCGAGGTTTCGGCCGGTGGATCGCTTACACCACCCCCCTTGGAACTTCGCTACTTTCGGATACCGTCCACGACAGCCAATTCCGCCCCTGATCCAAGGTCAATGCAGCTAGGAAGAGAAATGTTGGCTCCTGTACCATCTGTGATCCCTTTCTTTCTCACAGCTCCGTACGCACAACGTAGATACATTCACAGTATTTCAGAATTTAGGGGTATCTTCAGTATGTAGTACGTTTTTGTGTACGCGCTCGCGCGTTTTCTAAAAAGTATTAGTATAAATCTACTAGTGTTCTATCACGAATGCCGTTCTCTGATTGGCTACGCTACTCGCTATATATTCTGTGATAGATAGCGAGTAGCGGTTTTCAACAAAATGGCGGCCACTTCGTCCCGTTTTCGAAGTGTTTCGAAGTGTCTGCGATCAGGATACAGATAATTTATTTGTTCACGCGATAGAAATCTCGAGCTCATAATCTAATTGTTTAATAGAATGACAGAGAGAACAACCCAATACAGTTGAACCTCTCTAATGCGGACACTAAAGGGACAGACCAAAGTGTCCACATTAGAGAGGTGTCCGTATTACAGAGGTCACCAAGATTGCATCATTTTTAAGACTCCACTGACAGTTTTAAGTGTTCAGTAACGAAAAATAGGCCCAGTGTATCTAAACTGACTAATATACGGTATTCAGGCACATTGATTTGTACATCTCAGTTACAGTACATACTTTATACGAATCGGTTATTTGAAACTAAAGGAATTACGTACAACGCAATGCTTCACCTAAAAAGGTAATAATAAAAGTACAAAAAAAGAAATGATTATGAAAGAAATGATTATGAAGTGCAGTTTAGAAATCATAAAAGTACAGTTCTGAAAAACGTCTTTCCATTGTTAACAAGTGCAGCGAACAGTAACTGGAGTAATTTTTTTAACCTTTATGTCCTGTAATCATTCAAGCTTTAAAATAGTCTGTAATGTTCTTCTGGACGGCTTTCGCGAGTCGTTGTTTAATATACAGCGACTGGGCTTTTCAATCACCTTGCATAGCTCGTCAGATAAATGGGATTCACCCTGTACATTAAAAAAAGTCCCATGCCAATACATTTCACTGGACCGGACAAACTACTTGAACGTCTGGAAGAATGTTTAGACCTAACAGAGAATCAGCTGTCCGTAAAGTACATACTTTATACGAATCAGTTATTTGAAACCAAAGGAACTACGTACAACGCAATGCTTCACCTAAACAGGTACTAATAAAAGTACAATTTTCAAAACTCCAGTTGAAGATCAGTGAATAAAACGTTGATGCTTGCGTAATCACAAACTCTAAACATGGCAACATACGAACCAGCCGAGGAGGGAGGTCTGCGAACTTTTTCTTTGGGATTGGAGTTTTTAACTCCGCGACTAGATTTCAGCTCTTGTCGAAAGCGTTCGACGCCGTACATCACAATCTTTTATTGTCTAAACTTGTAGCGGTCATTGCTGTTAATTGGTTCAAATCGTACCTCTTCAGCAGGAAACAAAGAACTGCGATGGCCAATTCTTTGTCATCAACCAACTAACGGGGTTACACAATGATACGACGAACAGAAACAAAATGCGAACTTGTTATGTTGTGAAAAACTATCACTGCTAACTGGAATATTAACTACTTGTAGTCCTCCCAAAGGAGAGACCCTAATTACGACTTCTTCTTCTGCTCTTTCTTCTTTTCAACAATAGATCTATCACGGACTGGAAGTAATCTTGATTTGAAGGCACATATTAATTTACTCCCACGTGGCATATTGGTGCACAAAAGGGCAGTTGCGCATGCGCATACTAAATATCTAAAGAAAAACATGCAGAAGCGGTAGCGGTACCTCTGGACATTTAAGCCTGAGCGACGTACCATGACGAGTCTCCCCGAGATTTCGGCCCGCGGATCGCTTATACTTGCTACTTTCTGATACCTATCCCCGATAGGCAGTGAGGGAGAGAAATGTCGGCCCCTAGACCATATGTGACAGATCCCTTACGTACTCGCAGCTCAACTCCTTCTGCTTTATACTATGATTTGGAGCGATATATATTTGCGACTATAGTTGTCATGTCTTCCATATGGTAAGGATATTTTTTGGTACTCATTTGTAATACACGGAGTTGGCACATGCGCATTTGCTAAGCATGAAAACCACGCATTTTCCGGTAAAACTTTAAAACGCTGTCGCTTTTTCGGACATATTTTGTTTTGTTTTATTGTTTGAATTCCGCGCGAACAAACGAGGACAACAATTTCCCGTATACAATGACATTAACGTGTCTGGTTGGACAGGGGATGGACAAAAGAACTAACAAGTTATTCAAAAAGAGCAATAGCTCCTAATGAACTAGTGTTAAAAGTTAGAAAATGTTTGGTGCCTTCAGGGACTCTCCCGGACATTGATTGGTTACAACTGTTTCTTTTTTAGCTGTTATATTCTCATAAGTATCTGATCAAAAAGGTTGTTGTGAAAGAACAGCAACATGTAAAATCGCTATGGAGATGTTTTCGTTTAGTTGAGTTTATTCCGGTGTTAAAAATGCAGTTTAGTCGATTGAGAATGAAGATTGTTTAGACCTAACAGAGAATCCAGCTGTCCGTGAAGTACATACTGTATACGAATCAGTTATTTGAAACCAAAGGAACTACGTATAACGCAATGCTTCATCTAAAAAGGTACCAATAAAAGTACAATTTTTAAAACTCCAGTTGAAGATCAGTGAATAAAACGTTGATGCTTGCGTAATCACAAACTGGTGCACACTATATGTCAACTATATGTCAACACCGGATCACCAGAGTGTCCGTAATAAAGAGGTTAAGTTTATATGACTTCGCTCTCTGGGGCCGAGATTTAGTGTCCCGTTGTCCTTATTAGAGAGGGTCCGTATTATAGCGGTTTTTTTTTAGAAAACTGGTGAGAATTTTTTCGGGACAAAGGGGAATGTCCGTTATAGAGAGGTGTCCGTAAGGAGAGGTTCGACTGTACTAGTGAACACTTTTGTTTGACTTGTTTGCGGGAGCACTTTCCCACACGGTCTTGGACATTTTCCCGCCAAAGGACGACCAGCTGCCTGTAAACCAATCAGGGATATGAATCAACTGGCAGTCAGCGGCGGAGGAAAGGGAGTATGCTCTGTTATGTTCTGCCGCCATCTTAATAGAACCGCTTTGAATGTTGTACATGTAAGGTTTGATAAGTTATTTGCGAGGCATTTTCTTGTTTCGATTATTTTCAGCATGCCTCCTAAGAAGAAGGAAGAGGAGAAGCCGACGCCATTGATGGGAAGATTTGGAACATCCCTGAAATGCGGTATTGTTGGGCTTCCGAATGTAGGGTGAGTGGGATCGAGTACCTGACCTTGAAGGAGCCCGCTGTTTATTTTGATTATTGGTTTCTATTGTTTTCCCACGTGGAATTTTCAGGAAATCGACCTTTTTCAATGTTTTGACGAAAAGTACAGCGGCAGCGGAAAATTTTCCATTCTGCACCATAGGTTAGTGGTAACATTAAGTGTGACAAAAATGTTCAGGTATTACATACGTTGTCGTGGTGTTTTAACAACCTGGTTTAGCTCTAACCTTGATTCGCAAACTTGGTGTCATGAAACCCAGGTGACATTTATCCCCCCAAAACTGTGCAGTTCCACAAATATGCCTATACCTCCTCAATAGATATTTTTTAGGGAGAAAATCATTTTTTGGAGTTAATAATTTTCCTCTTATTTCTCTTTCAGATCCCAATGAAAATAAGTATTATCCTCTTCTTGTGTTTTTTGCAATTGCATGTAGCAACTCTCAGGTGACCTTAAAATGAGATCAAGCAATTTCTTAACTTATCATGTATTAAGATAATGTTTATTTTATTCAAACATATGAAAGTAAGGGTAACATTAAGATGTCTTCTTTCCACAATACTCAATTTTAAGTGAGTGATAATTAGCAGCAGCATTTTTGTTTTGTCTTCTCAAGAAAGGTTATACTAAGTTACTGGAAAACCTTTTAATCATTTATAGCCTAAAAAGGAATGTAATTTGGATTAAAGTTAATCCTCTCTCAATTTTTGCTCCCTTTCTATGCACATCGAGTGGCAGTTCCAGATGAAAGATGGGATTTTCTATGTGAGTTTCACAAGCCAGCAAGGTAAGACAAATGGAATAGCTGTTTTCATTAAATTTGAAGAAAGCGCTTGAAATATAGAGTCGTCAATGGAAGTCTCCATCCGTGCCAATGTGAAACATGACTGTCTGCTAAACCTGGGTTAAAGGCCTTGCTCCCATGGGTCTATCTCCTGTGCACTTTAGGTCACTGACAGAAAACATAAACACTAATCAGAAGGTCTGGTATTCAATTCTTTTTGGGATTCTGTTTTCTCTCTGAAGCTAGTTTACTTGCTAAGCTTCCACAGGACTCCTATAGCTCAGTGACAGAGAATCAAAACCAGTTATCATCAGGTCATATGTTCCACACCTGTTAGGGGAACTCATGTTCTTCAAGTATGCCTGTGTCTTTTTCACTTTTGTTCCTTCAGTGGGATTGAAATTCACCCCTGCACTCCTATGTTCAGACTCATTATAAAAATAATAATAATTATTAGCTTCATTTTTTTGTTTTCAGCAAAGTTCCAGCTTTCTTACATGTGACTGATATAGCTGGATTGGTTCAAGGGGCTCATGAAGGCCAGGTAATTAATATTTTAATTATTGTTTGTTAATTTTACACATCTTGTGGACATATCATGTCTTCATACCATGTTGCTATTAATATGTATCCAGGAAGTTAGAATAGCACTGAGTAAGGTTGCATGAGGGAGCTTCTTGGATAATGCTTACCAAACTTCCCAAGTGCAACATAACTTGATTTATTCATGGCTTAACCCATGAACCAACATGATTACAAGTTACATTTCCTTCATCTACTCTAGGGTCTTGGAAATGCCTTCCTTTCACATATATGGGCATGTGATGCAATTTTCCACATGATACGTAAGTACTTGTACAAACTCTGTTTATGTGAGAATTAATGTTTTGTTTGACTAAGAGCAAGTTCCTTAATTTTTATTGGAAATTGTGAAGAAAACCTCTTTGCTTCCTGTTTGAATTTGAATTGTTCAATTTACATTGACAGTTCTTTGGTAATAAGTTTTATTCTTATACAAAGTTAGTCGTGAGAAATGGTCTCTGAATATTCATCTGGGTGTTCTTTGGCCCAAGTAAAAAATAGGTCCTTGGAACTTCAAGTCATTGAAAAAGTCATTCACATTTTAGTCTGAAAAAGTGTATGAACCCTGGAAAAGACAAAAATTCAGCACATGCATCTCACAAGTTTCATATTTTCAACCATGATTTCTCTTCCATTTCATTTTACACCAAGGTGCATTCGAGGGTGAGGATGTTACTCATGTTGAAGGAGATGTGAACCCTGTGCGAGACCTTGGAATCATCTCTGAAGAATTGAGAAAAAAGGTGACTAAGTCTGGGTTTTCTATTCTTTTAAGGTTGGTTTAGATCTGTTTTCCTTCAATGGATCTGCTGGGTTTTGCAGCACAATTTCCCTACCTTTGGGATTGGCATTTATTGGAAAAAATGTATACTGAAGACGTTTGGAATAAAATGCAGCAGATGAGGCATTTTTGAGCACAACTAAAGTGGGCATATCATTCTACTTAATACGGTTATGTGCTAAGACCTTCAGTTTAAGAGCTGGTTGGAATTACCTAAGTGTCTAGGGGTTTGGTGTGGTTATGATTATACTACGGTAAACCATGACCAATTCATGGGCAGCAAATGGTGCTAGGGTTTTGCAGTGAACATACATGTATATGGAACCCATAAGGGAAAAGGATGGAAACAGAAGGGAAAACTTGTCTTGCTTGTTTTTTTTTTTTTGTGAACTAAATAATTTTTTTGTCTTTCGTTGTGAAACAGGCTCAACTTTACATTCTTCATTCTTGTTACCATCTACCTATAGTTACCAGTAGTTGGAATCAACATACAGTATTTTTAACATTTGTAACAAAAAATGTAGTGAAGTAATTATGTATTTGCTCTCACTTGACTCTATCAGCCGTGCTATTTTTGGGTGGGACCTCTAGTAGAAGAATAATAATTGTTGTATGCCTGATAAAAAGTGTGTGTGTGTAAGTATGTTCATCCTATTGTTCTCATCTTGTGGCAGTTGGTGCAGAATGTAGGGCCATTCATTGCTTGGAATTTAGCAATGCCACAACAAAATGACGAAAACCCAACCAAAAAGTCACTTACTGGGAAGTGTTTCTTGAGTAAATGAAAGAATTATTGACATAAATCCAGTTACATTACAACGCTGTGTGAGCACTAGTTCCTTTCCTGAGATTGAAAGTAATTATTTTAGTTTCCAATTTGTTCTTTTCCCTCTCCCTAGGATGAAGAGTATCTCAAAGATAAAGTTGTGAGTAATAATTATAGAAGGCAGCGTGCAAACTCTGAGCCACTTTGAGGCAATTCCATTTCTTTCAAGAAATGACATAGACCCTCCTAGCCCTTCAGTTCTCAATTTATTTTGTAAATTGCTGTGTTTTCATTTGTGTTAAAAGTTTGACACTGTACACACTTGAAAGCAACACATGGTTAGAACTTCTCCTTTTTTTATTCTTTAGAGCAATATGGAAAAGACAGTTGTAAGGGGTGGCGATAAAAAGAGATTAGGGGAATATGTAAGTGGAATGTGCTCATGTGGTGTGCTTTGCCTTGTATTTTGCCATTGTTTTTGCTGTTTGTCAAAGTGAAATACATACAATAAGAGTGTTATTAATTGTTTAAATGTGACATTGATCTGTGACAAAATTTGTATGCATATTTATGTGACTGGAAAGAGTATTTGAAACCATAGAGGTCAGTCATGTTGACCAAAGGTAGCTTCAAACCAACAGGCTACTTAAGTTCACCTCAATATCGTAAAACAGAAATAACCGGAGTTGAGAATGCACAAAGCCTCTTGTTGAATGTGGCTAAATATAATTTAGGCTAAGTTAGACTCGAACTAATGCAGTCAGCGGTTTCACCCTTCACGGTACGTGACCTGCGGGGTGGCCCTTTGGAGATTTGCGGGACCTTTGTGTCATGTTGCCTTTCTCATGCGTTGTTGCTTGTTGATCTTTGCGGATCAATTGCTCTGTTAGCGAATCTTCGCAGATTCTCGCCCCTTCCCGTCCCTCTCGCTTCCTTGGTGATCTCCAGGTAAGTATGGGTCAGGTAAGTTGTTTCCACTGATTACTCAGTGTGACGGTGCCAGTTAGCGGCTGCGTATGGGGGTGGTTCCCACTTCCAGGGTTGCCATGGATACCTCCCGTTTGGCTTATGGCTTTTGCTTCCCGCTAACCTTTTAGGCACCAGTTCCCAAGCTCATCTATTTGTGATGAGTTTAATCAGTGGCCACTGCGTTTACTGTTTCCATAGAATAGTAACAATTATTGTCCTCTCTTTTGTTGAATTGATATTAAGACTAATTCAACAATGACTGTAATAGCGAATGGTATGAATTCTTGATTTTGCTTTTTCCTTCCAGGACAGCTTGAAAAAAATTTACCTTTGGGTATCAGAAGAGAAAAAGCATGTAAGATTTGGAACATGGGATGCAAAAGAAGTAAGTAGTTCAGAAATGGTTACCACTCTCAGTCTTGTTCAGGTCATAGAAAAGATGGAAACTCGTGGAATTTAAGAATTTCATTTTCATTGTTGGTCATGGAAAGTCAAGGAAAATTACAGTTTTGCATAGTACATAAATTAGTGCAGATGTCAAAGCTAGGACGAACGCCACCATTACCACTTGGTCGGGTGTTTCCTTAGTTATTATTTACTACACTGAACAGTATTGCAGTTACTGGTCAATTTCTTCTCATGTGCTTGGACCTCTATGATCTTTTTTTAAATTTCAGATTGACGTTCTTAACAAGCATTTATTGCTAACATCAAAGCCTGTCATATACCTGGTGAACTTATCAGAAAAGGATTACATAAGGAAAAAGAACAAATGGTCAGTTTTGTCCCTGCTCTTTTCATTGATATGTGAACACAATATGCCCTTGCTTCTTTCAAAAGATAACAAAACGTGGTCAACTCGCAAATCTTAGCGAACATCCAGGGCTATCAATAATTTTAACTTAGACTTAAGACTTGTATAAAATTTTGGAATGTCTGAGAGAATTTTAGCACTCAGACTGATACATGTACCTTGGCACCTTTTTAGTCTTTTCTCAGTTGAAGGCCTCTGGGTAGGAATGTCCTCAGGTCAGTTTTGGGTTGTTTTTTTTTGTCATTGGGTGGAGCTTTTGCTCTGTTACCCTGCGAGCAGTGGATTCCCTTCTCTCACTCACTTTGGTAGCGAAATTAGAGAGAAACCACTGCGAGCAAGCAACCCGTTCTCTGTCAAGCATGC
>BLFK01000938.1:224685-227185 GCA_014634185.1 Astreopora myriophthalma | reverse complement strand
AATTTAACTTCACGCTTACTGTAATTACGAGTTAATCAGAATAGACTGTGTACGGAGTTGGTCGTGGGTTACCGGTTTCGGATGATTCTTTATTGACTCTGCTTTTAATACCAATCCTTTGCCAGGAATCGTCTAACTTGGAGCTAGAAAAGGTTAAGGCATTGATGAAAAAAAAAAATGCTTGTTGAGTCTGTCAGTGTCACATGGCGGGAATTCTTGCGGACATGAGACTTTTGACTTTCTGTTCATCGCGTGGCCCGTTCTGGTCATAAGATACATAGTCATAATTTGAATTTTTATTTTATTTTTGCTTTCTCAGCAAGGATAAATCCATTCTGGGAATTGGTTATTTTCTTGGTGTACTATAGAGTTTGTGCCGGTTTCAATCTTTTTTCTTGTGAGTGTACATTATAATAACAATGTGCTTTCATCGTTACAGCACGAATTCCCAACCAATTTATGTTACCTTAAAAAATCCAAGACACAGATGAAAACTACTACCGTACTCTGTCAGGAGGATTTGAGGTATCAGCCCCTAAAGTAAATATGAAACCCCTTACTAGAAAATGACCCAGAATTTAAGACTGTAGAATTTTCTCAGTTTATTTAATTAAGAAATAGAATTACGCTGTTTTGTCATGGCATCATCATCTTCAGTGTTCATGTGGGGAATATGAATTGGAACTGATAGTGAGACAATTATGTAAGCCTTGTATTTGAGATCAGTATTGACCGTACAGTTAATGACTGAGAAATAGTAACACTGTTCAGAAGTTGGTTTGGGGACAAAAGAAGGGGAGGCTGTTGTCTTCTGTAATGTGTAGAGGTAGACACTGTTGAATGAGTAATTATGCTAGTTTTTTAAGCAAAATGCATTCTTACAAGTTACATGCAGAATTTAAGGGGCAGTTAAGCCCATACTTGTATAGCCAAATTAACTAATTAATTAATTAACCAGATTACATATCAATCTGAGATAATCAGTTGCACACAATGCCACAACTCTGTGTGTTGCAGATTGATTTATCAATCAATCAATCAATCAATCAATCAATCGATCGATCGATCGATCAATCATCTTATACTGGGTACAAAAATTGTGTACATGTGTTACAAATTAATCGAAAAATCCACTAAGATCAAGTCCTGCGCATTCCCCCACCAACACACACATACACATGCTACCAGTTCTTACAGAATACCCCACTCTACCACCCCACAAATGTTAAAAAACCAGAATGCTCGACCGGTCTCTGCGATTCGAGTGATGTGAATTTGTTTAACATCCCAATATACTATATGGTAGTGTGGGGTATAAGCCCCATAAGTTATGCCTATCACAACTTGTACAAGTCGTTGCTCTCATCAGTTGCTTAAAAATCCTGGTTAGTAAACCCATGCTGGCTATGAGCTGAAGTGGGACCTCTTATTTATTGAAGTAGTTTATTAGCTTTGGTTTATCACCGCTTTTATCTCTGACCGCTGCTAAAAAAACTTGTGTATCAGCGTTTCAGGAGGTAAGCACTCTTGCTCTTTTTCGATTGGTTAAATTGCTCGACACCAGATGGGTATTTCCCGCACTTGGCACGTGTTTTCTGTCGAGTTCAAATGGGTGGCAGCCTTGATTTTCCTGGGCACTATGCACGGGATGTATTTCAAGTTTTCCCACAATTGGCACCAGTTTTTCGCCTTTTATTTCGAGTTCTAACTTGTTCTTCGTTTTTCGGAGGAGGGTTTCAAAATAAGGATAGAGTCACGTTTTTCAGTATCGCGGTTAGTTATGTGTACAAACAAACTGGTTTTAAGATTAAATATTAATTTGCGATGTTAAAAGACATCTACCTTGTTTTTAAAAGAAATCCTTTAAGCGTTATCTACGAGCAATGGTATCTTTGCCTTGGCAAGCTAGATTAAACGCTAAAACAAACCACAAGATTCGACTTATCCTCTCTCCTTTCCTTTGGAATCACTTCATGTTCTTTTCCTCTTTCTTTCATATTTTTTCCCTCGTCACGTTGTATAACATTTTCCATTGTCTTCTAAATCTTGGGCTTTGGCACCCATTGTTCTCCACCAAATTATGTTTTCCATATATGACCTTAAAAATATCAGCAGTTTGGTGAAACACCCAGCCGCTTGCTTTGTACAGCACCCCTGGTGTCAAGATACATCGAATTCTCTTCAAACGATGTTCCACTCTACTTCTTTCGTAGGTTGCTCCTTCTTACCCTGAATTTACAGAGATAAGTCAGATAAACTGCAAATGAGACTGTCAAAGTAAACGTAGCCGCCTATGCAGCTGAAATAATAACCAAAGCGCCCCGTGAAATTTTCCCGCGGATTGGAAAAACCAAAAACAGTTGTTACCGACATATTACAGCCGTTGTCGTTGTTATTGGAAAAAAACAGGTGTAAGGTGTTTATGCGGTAACGAGAAGAACAGCAGTTAATGAATAATTTTAGAAATAAATTGATGCCTACTTTTTGAGGGTAGTTAAAG
>BLFK01000938.1:186509-222177 GCA_014634185.1 Astreopora myriophthalma | reverse complement strand
AGGGAGGGGGAAGGTAAGCTTGATTTCAATGATTTAAAAAGAGACCGGAATTCCGATTTTGTAACAAAGAACAAGAAAGAAATTAACTGTTTTTCACAACACACCAGTCAAAAATATATAATTATATATGTCATGTGTAGAATTTTCACGGCAACATCTTCGTTTGGAATCATCTTTTGCCCTCAGCCATTGGTTTGCCCACGGATATTTTTCATCTCACGTAGTTAATTCGCACGGCCGATTTTATCTTTATTACATTTCGTGATTTCCGCTGTTCTGATTGTGCACTTTTCACGCTGCGGGCTCGGCGAACGTTAAACATACACCCTTTTTCAATACTCCGGCGGCGGTACCGCTTTCCAAAGCCAGCCAATGGACGCCTATGGTAATCGTGTATTGAGTGGTTGTTTGTGGCTCGGCAGGGAACCCAGTGCTTTGTTGCCAAAGCCAACATGGCCATTGACAAAGCTTTCGCTTTGTTTGTATCTTTGTTTGGTGGTTGCCGGGCGTTTTTGCTCTGAAGTTCAAGAAGGACTAACGCTGGAAACGCCAACTTTCAAATCTCCCTACAGTAGTTAATTTACCGTTATCGAGGCGTTTGATACTACCAAATTTACGCCGTGTTTCACTCACCAACTGCCGCAGGTTCTTTAGAAACTAACTTAGTTTTGTGTCGTGGCCACATTTTTGCCTAAGGTGTACATGTTTGTTGATTTACGAACTTAAGCACGTGACACTAAGAAACTGAAAGGTCGCACCTGTTTTGTTAGTTCGAGCCGCTTCGGGTTATTGTAAGGATAGTAGACTGAATCAATTCTGACGAAGTTGCTGAGAATTTATGATGGAAGAACAGGTTTCTCTTAGTGTAGAAACCTCTTTATCGAGCCATTAAGAACAGTAGTCCACTTTCAAAGGATGTCGTTCAACTGGACCCTACTGAGAGTCGAGGAGCCTTATTCATATAGTCTGTTTCTTGCTTTTAAATCTCGGCATCGATTTGGGACACAATCCTTTGTCGTGCCAAGTTAAACAAAAGCTCATAAGTAGTTTTACTTCTTGTGGTGTTGTTTGTTAACAGTTTGACGGTTGGTTTTGGTATCGAGTTTGTGGTTGACATTCGAAATTGTGACAAATGAGTAATGCTGTATGGTACTGTTTCTTGTGGACCTTATGCTGTGATTCGAGCAATTGTTTCTGTGGATAAAGCTATTCAAGCCGAGTGTAATCTATTGAGAATCACATTTTTTATCTTCTCATTTTGGAGCCTTTGATAAAAGCGATAGCTAGTCTATGGTAACCACAAGAACTGAGGGAGGACGACGGTTGAGGCAGGTTTTTTTTCCCTGTAGTTTCACTTGTTTGCCCTCGTGCATTCTTTTCCGTTTGAAACTGAAACTGGCGTGATGTTAGTAGTAAGGGGCGAAAGACCTATTGTAGTCCTTTCTGATTAAAATCTGTGTTTTTTTCGAACTTGGCAACAATTGCTGTTGTCAACAAAATATTCCAGGCCAGTGGTTGAATCGAAGCCAGCAACAACAAGCAAAAATTCTAAAGAGTTTCAAAGCTGATGTAACAGATCACTGTGTAATAAAGATGGCAGCTTGATGGCTAAGTACTAATTCAATTTCAAGTGCATATTTCCTTATTGTGTTCTGATTGTTAAACGTGGCGTCCATGCTATCGTTTCATGACGAAGCTTTCCCTTCATCAGTAATACTTAGATCAGAGAGTAAATTCGTCCGAAAATCTGGTTAAAGTTACATGCCGTTGTATTGTTTCTTACTGGCTACCGTAGACCTAAGGAATGAGCAGTGTCATAGCAAAGCTAGGACTGACCTTTTAACTATTATTTTCATTTGATTCTTGTGCAGTGTTAGTCAGAACATGTGAAAAGCTAGCTTCTGAGTGTGCCAGCGGTGTGCCGCTGAAACACTCAGAAGAATTTCTGCCAGCCGTGACTGCATGATAGCTACAGTCATTGCAACATTTGAACAGTTCTAGCTCTTTCTCCGCCAGTCTTGGATCATTTTGTGTAACTAAATCAAATTACAGTTATTTTGAGTGTGTGTGTGTGTGTGTGTGTGTGTGTGTGTGTGTGTGTGTGTGTGTGTCTGTGTTTTTTTTTTTTCACCTGAACTTTGTAACAGTGTTACGCATCAATCGAAAGCTTTTGCGCTTCAGACTGGCGAATGTCTTTCAGTGTTAGATGAAAGTCGTACAGTGTAAACATTAAGTCGAAGCTATTAACTGCTGTACTCTCCCGTGGTGTTGTTTATCAAACGGTTCTTCATTGTTCCTAGCGAATCAACGAGTTAGATTCTTGCGTTCAGTACTACCAATCAAATGAATGCTTGATTTTGATGCCTCTCAGTGGTTTATCTAATGCGAATTGCTAGATATTTAACCTTGGACTGAGTAGTCTTTCTTGAATCAGTAAAGTTTAATTTGTTTAACAAACACAACAAGAGCGAGTCAGGAGATGTTGAAAATACTCCGCCCTCTCAAAAGACACTATGCAAAACCATCGATCGTAGTTTTTTTTTGACGTGACAGTTTGTGGGCAAAACATGAGCAGGTTAGTCCGGCCTTTATTCAGCCGCGACTTGATTTAATATTCACTGTCGCTGTTGTGAGTCTGCCTCTCGCTTGTTCGCCTTTTTGAAAGACATCTATCATCTTGCCAGCGAAATGGTAGGTTGCTGAAAAAACAAGTAATTGTCTTGAGTTCCTGACTTTTCTGATCCTGTTCCAACAGAACAAAGCTTGCAGGCGCAAAGCTGTTTAAATTGTGTTGATTTACTTCGATCGCCATTCGAGTTCTATACATGTTTGGTATTCCTACCTTTCAATACCCCCCTTGGAGGATTGCGCCCTGGTTCCAAAAGGTACGGTCTCGGCTATTTCAACATAGATTTGAATTCTTCATCTTTGTTTGTGTTTTAAAGTGCTCACAGAGAAAGGTTAAATTTTTGAAACAAATGCTTGAAAGAAAAAACCTGTTGAGGTTTGGAGGCCTCAATGGAAACTACATGTGAGAACGTGACGCTGCAGGTGTTAAATTTTGCCCTGGGACAGCCTTAGTTTTGTTTCCTCCTTTTTGGGGATCTTAAAACCTTACTTAGATCCTTCATCTCTTTCTGAAACTGGCTATTCCGTTTAGGTACACTCGTTTTAGATGGTGTTACAAAGAATTTAGGCGCAGCGTTTGGGCAGGGTAGATATCTATGTCGTGCGGTTTATTTAAGTTTGTAAACCAAATTTTTCGAGCTGTTGCGTGAAGGTCTTTTTATTTATACCGACTTCGAAATTATCCAGGATGTCACAGTTAAAAAAGAGGCAGTAACCAGGGATTCTAGTCATTTTCTCACCCATTTCATTCCAGACCCCCATTTAATTAAAGTCTCGAATATAGTCCATCGTTTTGGAGCGGACGAGCGACAAGCTGTGTATCCTATTCTCAGTGCGTAACACAAAAGGAGGCCTAAACTTTGACCACCCACTGCGAAATGAGTTCCATTCCTTTTGAAGTTCGTTGTCTTCTAAGTTCTTAAATATATCCACGCCAGCTGCAATTAAATCTTTTCATATTTAATTTTCTATTGTATTGCACTTTCATTTGTTCATTTGTTTTTTTTGTGTGGCAGACTAGGACCATTGTGTCTGGAACAAGGCATTCATCGACCAATATTCGGCGTTTTACTGTAGTTATACCAAATAACTATTACTCCTGAGCCATGGGCGAACATTTTTTGTAGTATGGACGAAACGCGCGCTCTGATGGGCTAGTAAAACAAAATCAAAATCAACATCAAAATCAAAAATCACATCTCATTGCTTTTTATGTCTCAAGCCAAAAAGTAAATCCAAAACTTGCAAACAGCAATAATGTATTTTTTTTTTGTAGTAGTGTATATCTGATGAAATGATATGAAGGAACGTAGATGTGTTTTACAGTTTCGGATAAGAAAAGGAAAGGCATGCCCTGATAGTCCTGAATTCATTTTTGTGCTAAAAAAATACAAGCTATCGTGTAAGTTAATTAATGTGATAAAGCGTTTATAGGCAGTTCTTGTCGCGGTTAAAAGTATTCTCTGTTGGCTTTAGCATTTTGATTTTTTTTTTTTGACACTAATCTTACTGAACATAGACATGCCTTTGCTTTTTTACTTAAAATGTCGTGAACACGTTTTAATATAATTGACTTGCTTTGGAAAGACCACCTGGAATCTTGCCTTCGGCTAATGTCAAAAAAGAAGACCGACACACGATTTGTTGTTTAAAATACTCTGTCGTTTCGTTTCAACGCTCATGGAATGATAAAAGCTTCAACCATCTCAAATTTCTTTCTCTCGAGTCTTACTCTTACGCCTCTCGCTTTTCTTCCGAGGACCGCGCACGCAAGTACAATTAATCAACGCAAGTAGCGCACGGATTATTTGTTAAGTAATTGTCTGAGAGATAATTTATCTTTGAGTCCACTAACAGTAGTAACATGAAATGGAAAGCACCCCTTTCTCGGGTTGTATGTTTTATTAGTCCCTCAAATTGCTTTAAAACAATGCGGAAAATTTTTTAGAAAGTGCCAATTTTAGGAATTTGTAGAACTGAACCCGTATTTCAACTAACAAGGCGCACTCTTCCTGAAAACTGAGTTATCCCGCTTGCCTGTTCGGGCGAAATGAAAAAACGCACCCATAACTTTTCTTTCGACGTTCTGAACACACGGCTGCATTTTCTCTCGTGGGTCATAAAACTTGATGGAAAACCGTGTCCACTCGTTTGGCTGAATATGTTAAGGGCTGGATTTCTTCTTCGATCGTTAATGATTCCAATCTGAATCTGGTTTCGTTTGAAATATTGTAGATCATCCAAAATTGCAAACTGAAATTAAAAAATATATATATTTAAGAGATCACTCCCCTTGAGGGGTTTTGAAAGTCAGTGAAAGAAATAATGCAAATAACCGTAACAGTTAAAAACCCGGCTGGCGGCGGAAAGACGGACCAGCTAGAGGAAATGGATCGTGCGGACTCTTAACCTCTGTATCCCCGGGGTTTCAAAAGAGTAGAATAGTCGGTTAAATCTATCAGAAAGTGGAGCTCGAATCTTTCCAGTGGCAGCCTACTGAAATGAACCAGAACAGACCAGAATGAGACTTAATGATCATCTTACGTCTTTATTTTCTGGAACGCATCATTTTTATGGCTTAGAAGCTCTTTCAAGTTAGCACGACATAGGGGTTATTCACCAGCCTAGGTCGGTCCATACGGGGAAAATCTGTACTCAAGACAGAGTACGAAAGACCCGAACATTTTAGGTCTGTAAGCATGCAAAGGATTCCGCCCGCCGTGAGCGGGCCGGATGAGAAAATTCCGCCCGCTCCCAGAACCAATCAGATTGCAGGATTTGTTGAATTCCGCCCGCTCACGCACTGAGAAAAAAATAAACTGTGAAATCTTAACTAAAGAATAAGATAAGGGCGAAGCTGTCTCAGTACCATACTTTTTTCAGGCCATTTACGAGTTCATTTCAGCCTCTTTCAAAGCAAGTCTAAGTGCGAAGTCTTTCTTCTGAAAATCTGTGTTTGGTCACGTGCAAAGTAACTGACTAATTATCGCACGCACCGCGAAAAACATAACGAAATTACAGAATTCGTAGGAATCCCACATGCCATCACATTTCCTAGCATAAAATCAAATGTCCAATAATCTGTAAGATAAGTAACATCAAACGAATTTTTAAGAAAGCACTGCTCCGTGAACTTGACCCCCAATCACGTCTTGAGCAGCGTGCATCACCCAATAATTTTCTGACTGGTTTACTAGTCATACACCAGTCAACTCAGCAGACGTGGCTAAGAGAAGGCACATGTCTTGAAATTTCAACAATTAGTCTTGCTTGAAACTACAGTCGAACTTGGGGTCGCTGATTGCCGAGCAACGATTTTAAGGCATAAAGTGAAAAATATATTATTGCTCAAATTTTACAATGGTCTTCACGATGTGTCGATATTATGCTGATATAATGTATACCTTTACTTTAGAAAGGTTGGACTGTATTCAAATATTATTCAAATCTGGAGTTATTTGTTAGATGGTTAAATATCTTAGGACCACTTCAATGAAGAGCTGTCTCCCTAAAATCAGAGTGGCAGCCAAATTCCTATGAAACAAGCCTCCTGGCGTTAAGTGCATTTTAAGGTTCGATTCAAGATTCAAGTGCTAGTTTTGGGGAAGAATACTTTATACAGATACCTGTCTCCACATAGCAAGGCAACAGCTGATGGGGTCAGCTGTTCATCATATGCTTTGCTTTGCCTTTCGCTAAGTGACACTTGTTAGAGCATACTACGGAGCCTAAGGTGCAACATTGCGGTTTATTGTTTGGGTTAGTAGTGTTTAGCTGTTACGTTTGAATGCCTGCTGAGTTGAAGAATGGCAGAGACACGCAGCAGCTTCGGTGTAAAGCAACTAAGCCGAATAGGATTTCTGGAAACTAAGACGGTTAAGGGATATTTTCTGGGATAAAATTTCACACCAGTTATTCTGTTCTTATCGACTAATAAGAGCAAAGAACAAAAAGAATGGTGTGAAAACTATCTACTGTAAGAACCACTGTCACAAAGGATTTGCTGTTTTCTCGTGAAAACATCGGTGCCAAAAAAAGGCCATTTTCGGAATTCAGGTCTGCTTCTTTTTCAAAGCGAGGTCCAAGTGCGAAAATTAGTTCATGTTCGCATGGAAAGTGAAACTAATTACCCAGGGATGTTCCGATATTGTTCTGTCACCTCAGCCCGGCCCCACCACCCGGTTTAAGAAAATCCTGGATTCGCCCCTCTTAACATTATAAAATTTCGCACTTGGACTCGCTTTGAAACAGAGGCTGAAGTAAAGTTGGACATGGCCTATTAGTACATCTTCTCACTTGAATTAAGCTGCGGCAAAACTGAGTTGCAGGGAAAGCAAACCATAATAACCTCTTTAAGCTAGAGTTTCCATACACTTTATAGACTATTAAAAAGTTTGATTTTTTGGGGGGAGAATCTCCACGAATGAAAAGCAATTTCCCGGATAAAATGTATTAGGATAGTGTGTTCATTTATAAGTATGCGAGCATACTCGGAAAAATACGAGTTTTCCATAGGAGTCCTCTTTACTGCTTGGACTTCAGTTTCCAGTTGATCTTTGTATCTGTAGCAATACACAAGACAATACCAAAGGACTAGTTCAAGATCACGGGTGAACTAGTGTTTCTTAATGAACAGTAGCTTTCATTCGAGTTATCCATTTTAGAATCTCTGCTACAGGCATGATGCAAATATTCGTTTCATGGTAAAATGAAAAACACCTTAATTCCTTAAGCTCTGTCAAAGAACCGGTAATCTGTATCTGAAAATTAAAAAGAACAAATGTAGGTTTTTTTTTTCATACCCGTGGAAGCAGAGGAGTGTTAGACTGGTAAAAAAAAAAAAAAAAAAAACACTGTTATCAAACAGAAGTCTTTGTATGGAATACTAGTGTCTCTCGTGTACAAATTACTGAAAGAATGCCAGCAACTTATTCCGGCATCAGCACTGTACTTGCTGAACGATACTGGCCAAGCGTTGTGTCACAGTTCTAGTATGTACATGACATGCTTTTGAACGATGGTTAAAGTTTC
This sequence comes from Astreopora myriophthalma, assembly GCA_014634185.1. NCBI lineage: Eukaryota > Metazoa > Cnidaria > Anthozoa > Scleractinia > Acroporidae > Astreopora > Astreopora myriophthalma. Next base: position 214,518 of record BLFK01000938.1, on the reverse strand, counting down.
GATACTTTACTTGAAAGATGTTCAGTTTGTTTATTGAAGAGTATAATACAACCTGCCGATTGCTGCCGGGGTTATGTAGGGACTTGAGTTGGGATGCAATTAGTCTCGGACATGATTGGTGCGATGCCTGTTGAAAACTATCCAGGATTTGGTAGGAAACCTCTATTCTGAGCCGAATAGCTCCTAGCAGTTACTGTCAAAATTGTGCCATTGCCTTTATCTTTTGCCTCCATTCTAAGATATTTTTTTGAGCTTCGCGAGTATCATTATATAATTTTTGTACGTGTCTTCATAATCTACAAAAACTGAAGAAAGTACTTACGTACTTGTAATTGATTGATTGAAATTCCGCACCATCGAAGGCCAAGGAACAATTTTTTTTAAAATAGTCGTCATCAGCAAGGACAAAAGGTTTTAGAAAAAAGCGCTCGCTTGCGAACAATGGCCGCCGCAATTCGTCGCTTACTCGGTCGCCACCCGTCGCTGGGCGACTGCCAGTGTATTCGCAGGCTAAAAGCGCTGGAAATTATTAGTTCAACAATAGAGAAAATGAATCTGTAACCAGTATTTCATTGCGTTTTCGTTTTCTGTAAAATTATGTTTTGTGTTTCATGTACCACATAAAACTGTGTTGGTTTATGACAAAATGCTATATAATACTACTCTGGCTGCTCGGCGTGTCTCGCCTTTGAAGTTTAGGAGAAACAATCCGTCCGGTGCAGACGCCCGCCCTGATATCAATCGGGGAACAAAACATTGTTTTCCGATATGGTTCACGGCAGTTAAGCCCAGCAAACGAGGCTCTTTAACTTAGTCTTGAGTAAGGGCAAGAACCAAAGGCGTGATCAGTCAACTGAACAGTGCTACAATTTTGCAGCTCGAGTCAAGCTCATGCAGCATTCTAATTCATTAGTACTTTCCTTTTGAGCTCTGTTTGTTTTGTTCAATGTTATTAGTGCCTTGGAAACTTTTGAAAATGTTGGATTTCAGTTTACAGTTTAAGACAATGTACAGACTGAATATACTACAGCAAACCGCGTAAAAGGGCCGTACTGAATCTCATGCGACACAGTCAAACTGAACAGTGAGTTTCTCTGTAAAGATACGGTGGTGCTGTCTGTGGGGCCTGAGTGCAGCGCCAAAATTTGTTCAGCATCCACTGGGTTTGTCAAGTAAATTGGCCAACGGAAATCGCTTGAGATGCTAAAGTTTCAAGCGCAACGGCTTCGTCAGAACGAATTGATATGGAACAAGTAAGCGATACGTGAATGTTAACAACTATTTTTCGATAGTTGAACATGGCAAGAGACGAAAGTCTTCGCGTTCAGTTAGTGAGAATCAGCGGTCCAGAATTTCAGAATTGTAACCTCTTATACTTCACAAACTTGAGAGGTTAGACTCTTGTAGAGTTTCTCAAAGTCCGTCAGTTTTGTCGTTCCTCGCCGTGCGATAAAAGAGTCGACTTGTGGCAGCCCTTAGGCTCCCGGTCATCATTGTTGCAGTAAGCGTTAATTTGACCCGTATAAGTTTATGTCGCTTGAATAGTAACTATGACTTTGTGAATGAAAACGTCAGGTAAGACTGTACTTTTCTGTTTTGTGGGCAGTTTGTTTTCCAGCATTGTTGTAAAGCAGACCGGCTTTGCTTTTGTATTTGCCAATTATGAGCATTGAACAATAAGTAGCGAGGAGATGTTAATTTACAAAACGGTTTCAAATACACACCCCTAGAGCAAGCCTTGGTTGATATCAAACACGTTCTAATTGTTATCTATCATGCCTTGGTCAAATAACAGTTTTCTCATTTAGCTTATGCCTGCAGTAAACTTCTCTTCCTATTAAGTTGCATGCTGTCTGCCTGAATAATTGATTAGATGACAGGAAGTTTTCAACAAGCCTAATCGTCCGGTAATCGCTGCAATTTCCTTACTTTATCGAGCTGAGAAGAGCCGATATATTTGCAAAAGAGATCTAAACCGATCGATTGTCGAGAGTAGGTTGCTTCGTGTTTCGGTCTTCGCTTTTAAATGCTTGGTTTTCGAGGTGCCCAAAACTCTAACCAAAGGATAGAACAAATTGTTCGTCCGGTGGAAAGTGACATTTACTCTTGGTTACGTTGTTCCTCTTTGAATAAGGTTCACGCCTTGTTGAAGCCCACAATCGTATTCGCTTCGAAGACTCAAAAGAAATACAATTCACAATAAATGATTGTCTAAATTAGTTTGCAGGAGCTGTAAGTCAAAACCAAGATTTGCACGATTGATTTTCTTTGGCAATCTGAGCAGGTCGTCATAGGTTAGAGAAGGAATAATTTTAAAATGCTTGTTTCTTATTTCGATTCAATAGACGTGCTGGTTTCTGCGCAGCACAGGGATTGAATCTTGCGCCCAATATTTTATACTTTGGTCTTCTAGTAATATCAATTCATGTCATTGAGGAAAGCTATATCTACAAAAATTAATGCCCTTTTTACCCTCAGTTTATGGTCTTTTTAAGATTAAAGTTCCAATCATAATTATACGCCCCATCACAGCTTTATCTCAAGCGCAAACGGAAATCATAATGTAACTACCTCGCAATTTTACACGTTCATTTTAACTTGAAAATTTAAATAAAGGTAACAATGTAGGCGCTGTAAAGTCTATGACAGCCAGTGATTTTATTAAGTATGTATTTGAAGCCATCTTAATTTTGCTTCTAATCTTGACATGCTTTGAGCGAGAAATTTTTTTCAAGTGAATAACTTTTGAAGTGCTCCTTTTCTGTGATTACCAAGTTAGGAGCCAGTTATGCGATATCATTGTTAGGTTGAGGCATGTTCGCAGCCTTAAAGGTTATACATTTGGCGACTCGCAGACCTTATGAAGCGGAACTCAGCTTACAAAACTGGCCCTTTTAAATCAGAAAACTCATTAAGGCCTTAATAGGCAGAAAAATACGCTAGTTTTGAAACAAAACGGAGCATTCGGCGGTCGTCCGAGACTTGGCAGCGCCAGTTCAAGAGTAGCTTTTATCAGTGCCAATCAAGACACGCGCCCAAGTGCTCGTTGAATTACTCTTATCGGGAAGTTCAAAAGCTACCGCCACTATTGCATATTCCGCGGAGAGCGTTGGCTTGCTTTTAATATCGTCTTTGGTGTAATTACTTGACAAAGATTGGCAGATAGAAGAGGCAGTCTTTTGCTAATGCCGATTTATGCTTGAAGCTTCTACCGAACTTGTGACAGGTAGTTTCTTTTTTTAATTTTCGCGGACGCAAATGTCTTTGGGTTTAACAGAAGGAAGTGTACATAGTAAATTAAAGTTTTGCGCCGAGGCTTGCTCGAGTCTTTGAAGCAATTTGCCTCGGGGTTGTTTATTTTAAGTTAAAAAAAAAAACATAAGCAGAGGTAAAGAATGGAACAGCATGTAGTTACAATTGAAAACACCTTGCAAAAAGACCATGGGCAGGGTTGACATTAAAACTGAGTAATTTCTTAAAAAGTCGTGATAAGTTTAATTCTTGGTTTTGTAATCATCAGTTTGACAGGGTTCGACAGATGGGAGGAAGAATTATTTCAAAGTTAAAAGTTCTGTTATCTCTTTGTTTCACACGTTGAAATGTGACTTGGAAATATTTGCTTCTCCCCGATTTACGGAGACGTGTGTTTTTTAACCATTCAGCTACGAAGACAGCTTAAAACAGAGTTTCAGAAATCACAGTAATGAAAATTGAAACTCAACTGAAGGAAACTAGTGGGAAAGGCTGACAGATAACGGGCAAGATTACAACAATGCAAATAGCAATCCAATCCTCACTCTTTTTGGAGTCATCTCAGCTTTACAAACGAATGCCTTAATTTTTTTAGTTAACTTTTCCAATTCCTTAATTCGACCCGCTCACGCCTTTAATTCCGTGACGCAAACTTATTAGGATATTTTTGCGTTGGAATAGATTCCATAAATATATATTTCGCCTCGGGCCAAAACAGCAAAATGCTTTGGTTTGGGGGTTCTTGGTTATGAGCCAAACGTTTTGAACAAAAGACCCGTCATTGGAAGCTAAAAACATCGATCATTCAAGTCAGCGCAAAGTTGTGGTCCTCTTGTAACTTTACGTTAATCTCCTTTGTACTCCCGTTGGTTTTAGACATAAAGGAAGCAAACAACGCAAACAGAATTAACGCCAACAAAAACCGATAAGGAAGGCAAGCGAAATTGAATTTCTAGCTTCACAGCAGAGCCACGGAGCATTGCAGATTTTGTTTATTTTGAGGTAATATTTTCGTAAAAATGCGGTCGTCGACGTTTTTTGGTTTTCTCTCTTTCCCCTCTCAATATTTTTTTCTACGGGGAAATGCTAGAGATATTAAGCTTTATAGAATTCGGGAGAACGTTCTATTGTTTTGTCAGGATGCTTTTTACGAAATGACAATTTTCTGCGTAAGAAGAATAAATATTCAATTAGTGGGAAATATATTATAAAGAAAGATCTTTGAATGCAAAGTTGAGTCTTTGATGAAGCCGACTTTTAGAAGACATTAGTATTGTTGAAAAGCTCTTTTCTCTGACAGCTCGGTTTCTAAACTTTGTTGACAAGAGCAAAGGCCCATCAAGCTGTAACCAAATTTCAAGAGTGAAAAACAAAACTGAACATAGCTATTTGCGCCACAGAAAACTTAAGGAGACACGTAGTAATTGTTCCATTTTTTTAGTACAACCAAATTAGTGGTATACCAAGGGTGAAATAACTAATTGTCATCCAACAGTTTTGCAATAAACTTTCTCGCAGCGGATATTCTTTTCTCTTTTTCAGAGCAAGATTTATGAGTTTTGCTTAATAGCAACATTGTGAATTATAAATGGTTCCCCGCCGCTTTTGGCTCCGGCCAGTCGCCTATAACTTTATAATCCCTGGGTTTATGATAAGCAATGTGTATTACATCATTTGGTTTTGTTTCATTCACTGAGAACCCCCGTGGCCTGTTTGAATACAACACGCGGCTCATCTCAGCGTCGATGAAACTTTTTAATCTTCTCAAGCAGTAGGAGCGGAAAGACTGGGCATTTCTCAGCACTTCAGCAGCTTATTCAACAGTCTTTGTTTTCTGGTGCAAAACGGAGCAGTGGTTTGAGAGGGTTTGTGTCAAAGGAATCGTGTGTCGGCCTTCTTGTAGTGTAGTATAATGAATCGCTTTTGTTCACGAGCTATGTCCCAAGAGTCGTGGCTAATGTGTAATCTTTCTATTTGAGTATCTTATTGTCCGCTGTAGGATATATTGGCTCAGGGTATCTTATCAGCAAAAATCAACGACCCCTTCAAACTCGGTTGCTCTCATTCAATTCGGAACAAATCTCAGTCGCGCCTTTAGCCCTTGGTAGCAAAATGTTCTTTATGACTTATTTTTGCGTTTTAATGGAAAGTGAGGCAATCAGTTAAGAATGGAACAAGAAAAATGATTGTAACGGATAACCTTTGTTTGATTCAAAGAAGAGTGTGGTTATATTGATAGCCGGTATAAAATCACTGGCGTAAACTTATAAAAAAAAAAGGATTTCTTCTGGCATCGGTTGTCTCAATTACAGGTTTAAAAAGCCTTAAGCTGCATAATAAAATAAACAGCAGTGGAATATGCACCTGAGACGCGGGAAAAGTACATGACACCCTTCAATCACACTAAGCGTGCGAATAACTTGTTAATTGTTAGCCGAGGAAATTGGTCGAAATTGATCCAAGAAGTCAAAGGATGCCGCCGACTGGAAGAGAGACGAGCATCAATAATTGCCCATAAACAGTCTGTCATCTCTAGCGCGCTCATATCGGAATTAAATTTTAGTTCGTCAGTACAGTATTCACTCTTGTGATGTGACTCTCGCGCGACAATAGAATTTCATGTCGCGAATATGGGGTTTGAGTTATGAAGGAGGGCCTCGAGGCGGGCACAGAGGGCGGGTTTCAAATTAGTCGCGCCGCGCCGCGCGGCGCACGCTCGCAGGAAAATTCATCCCTATAAAAGTGACATTAAAACCGAATTTAAGCTTGCTTCAACAAATTGTTTGTACATTGGCGTTCGGTTGGAAATGATAGCCGGAAAGTGCCCGTGATAAGTCGTACTTGCTCGCGAGCTTGACAGACATTGTATTTTTTACTTTGCGATTAGCAAACAATTGAATGGATCGGTCGGCAGGATGAAAGGTTAACACCTCAAGCGGTTTTATCGCGTAAAGCCTCAGTATACCTCGTGCATTAGATGTTAATTGTTTATAGCTTGTTACTGGAACAATGGTCTGTTTGCCTTCTTCACAAGTGTATTACTGGAGCCATTCTTATTTAAATAAAGGCGGTCTCTTTTGCAAGTGATGACAGTACTTTTAAAGGTGATGACAATAATGTGGCGCGATAACGGAAATACACAATAATATAACAAATGATTTTTTTTTCAAGGGTCGACCCGCGGCTTGTTTACAGAGCCGGAGCCAATCAGGGCGCACTCTACGCGGCGGCCTCCTTTGATCATCCAAATCCAATCATAAAATGTCCCTTCTTTTGATTTTGTTCATTAGTTCGCCGCCCTCTCGCTCCTCCTCTGTCATCTATGATAATAGCACCTTATTTACGATAACAACATTGCTATGAGAAGAGTATAAGCACGAGTCTCCGCCTCTGGATTGCTATTGGCGGGCGGCATCGTTTGTCTAATTACATTTAGTCTGTTTTCTCCGCCACCGGCTCGCAAACCAGCTGAAGGCTTTTGTGTGTTGGAGACTACGCAGGTTTCATTTACTCTTGTCTCTTGCCGGGGAAACATCGTACAGGAACAGCTCACAGCTCAAATCGCCTGAAGGAAAATTTCTTCGAAAATCTTCGTCGACATGGCCACCGCAGCCTTAGCAAGACCTGAATATTTTCCGTTTTCACATGTAGGTATCCACTGAAGAATTTTTCAACGCGTTAAAAGTCGCGAAAAGTTGCAATTTGTGTGTGTATTATTTATTCAACTCGGTACAGCGTTGTCAGTTAAGCTCTGACTCGGTCGTCGCTCAACTGTGATTTTTTTATTCTAGGAATATCGCAAGCCATCACCGCTGGCTCTGTTAGCCGCTACTTGCAGTCGAATTGGCCAACCGGGAGCTCACCGTGATTACGAATGTCACGGCAAGTTCAGCGGCAGTGTTCTTCCTGAGCTGAGCCAACATGCAGTCAGCATGAGCCAAATTATGAGCTGCCCCGGAGAGCGAATGCTTCCACTCACACCACCAGCAGATTCGCATTACTCACCTTTTCAGGAGTTTTATCTGTCTACTTCTCCGAAGGCCCACATTCATCAGAATTTTGCTGTTTCCCATGGGAATCCTTCGCGCGGACCTGTCTCACCATGCATGGCTGCTGTGCACGCGTGTGCTGCCTCGAGTAGAAGTGCTCCGTTGTCGCTGAGCTGTACTGCTGCATTTAAACCTGAGTGCAACGAAATCGGAGGACTCCACTGGTGGAGTGTCGAGCCCAATAAAACCGTTGTTCGTAGCCCAATCTCCAGCACAGTTCCACAGAATTTGGCTCTCAGTTCCATAGCTGCTTCAAGTCACATCTCGTCTATGAGCTATCACGGAAGCCCAGCGTCGTATCACCTCACAAGTCCATACAGCTCGTCTTTGTCTAACCAAATCACTGGGACAAGAAGATGCAGGCGATGTAGATGCCCGAATTGCCAGCTCGCAGCGACAACTGGTAACACGACAAAAAGAAAGCAGCATATCTGTCACATCCCTGGGTGCGGGAAAGTCTACGGGAAAACATCACATTTGAAGGCGCACCTACGTTGGCATACAGGCGAGCGGCCGTTTGTCTGCAACTGGTTATTTTGCGGAAAGAGTTTCACGCGATCAGATGAACTTCAGAGGCATTTAAGAACGCACACTGGCGAGAAACGCTTCCAGTGTGCAGAATGCGGCAAGCGATTCATGCGAAGCGATCACTTGAGAAAACACCAAAAAACGCACCAGGGCAATGTCAAGAAAAGCGTGGATAAAACAGACGTTGAGGATATTAAGGAGGAAGGCGACTCCAAAGACATTTCTATGGAGCTCAATATTGATGTACAACAAGGTGAAAGACTTGCTCAGCTGAGCAGCATGCTTGCACTCACGCCGAAGCATGAAGAACATGATAAAATGGATGTTCAGAACGTCGATACTTTTATCAACGTAGAACACTGACTTTACCGACAATAGCCCAGAGGCAAGATCCAGAACTTAAACGGACATCAGATAGATATTTATCCCATAAAATCAGCCCAGTTCTATTTCTTACCAAGTAATATATCAGTGTATTATATATCAAAAACTCTCACAGAATTCATTGTAGCAAATTTAAATATAGACCGACTGTATCGAAAGGGAGGAATATTTTAAGTTTGAATATTTATTACCGTGTGTTGATCACACGTAAAAATCTGAAAATTGTAAATACTAATCTTGCGTTAAAAGACTGTTCAGTTCCTTTTAAATTCAGTTCCTGGCTCGCTCGAGCCATGTATATAAATCGACATGAGAGCAGGAATAATAAACACGTTTCTTAGTTTATCTCAACATTCGCGTGGGGTTGAAATTTTTAACTGTATGTTTATGGGCTCGGGAGCCGGTCGCTTTTGAAGTCTCAGATAGGTAAGAAAATAGCTGAAAGGCAAAAACTCCTTTCCGGTTACTCAAGATGCCGTAGTTTGATTTCCTAAGTGGTGTCTCAATGGAAAGCAAAATGCACTTTGTGACGCTAACTCGCACGGGTTTTTGCCTCTATTGTGAAGCGGTTTTAGAGCGGCCTAAGAACTTTGAAGGCGGTCTCTTTGAACAGGCCCTGTTTACAGAAATGTGGCGTTATTGGCAATCACACAAAGGCTCCTAATTACCTTTGCATCCTGCTTTGAGAAATAAATGCTTAAAATTCGAAGAATCACGGCTCCAGTTATTCTAATAGTCGCAACCGCAGTTAGAGATAATTTCCCGAAATCTCGGATAGTTTTATATTTCATTCAACTCCTTTTTCAATTCACCAGGTGGGTCCTAAATTTAAGGCTCATTTAGCCACAGAAACATTGAAATGATTAAAAAAAAAAGACGCCTGAGGTTCTCTGTTTTTAAGCTGAGAGTTGATTTCAGTTTGAGGTTGCGAGGTCAATCTTGAGGAAATAGCGACTGGCTATTTATTCGTACTGCAGGCTGTGATTTACAAGAGTAGCCTGAATAGTTTGTTGGGAAACGATTGGGGTGGAACTTTGTGGTATGCAGGAACCGACTTCAAAAGAGTCATGCTGCATTGTGGAACTAACAAACAACTAAGAAGGTTAAAGCAGTCGAAACTAAAAGGGCAAAGAGCTTCAGTGCGGTTTAAGTGAGCTGATTAAGCAAGCGTACTACACGTTTTCGCTTTTGTTGTTCAGTGCTAAGTAAGATGCCTTTGAGAATACTGACTCAAGGCATTCAAAGGTGTTGAAAAAATTGCTTTGAAATAACAACTGAGAGTTCTAAATTGCTTCAGAAGCTCACCGATAAGCTTCACCAGTCAATAAGTGTATTGGTAAGCGTAGTAAGTTGGAGTAATGAGTTGATGCGATGGATAATATAGAACGAGGCGTGGTCGAAAGGGTTGCCTCAGAAGTGAACCCTGGGATGTCATGCACCAAAGAATAGTTTAGTTCTGGCTCTTAATGGTTCTCTGAAGGCGTATTTGAATCCCTCATCGTTTCTTTACTATTCCAGCTTGGACTAACTTAGTCAACGATCGAGCTTAATGATATTTATGAAAGGAAGTGGAACTTGTTCATTACAAGGCAATCTGATGTTATCTTGAAATCAGAGTTAGCTTTGATTTATATAGGCCTTGCTTAGTCGTCAATGATATTTCTAACTAAAGTAAAACTCATTTCAAATATAATTTTAAATATCTTTCTTCCCGTGGATCTTAAGACCCGTGGCCATGTAAATGTACTTATGAATTCTTTGTTCCGGTTGTTCAATCTTGACCGGCTGTGTGTCTTGCTGTTGTGCTGTACGTACTTGCATATTTGAATAGTTAACACCAACTAGCAAAACTCTTGCTAGTCTCCTCAATGTATATGACATTTCATATCTTCTCTATCGTCGGTACCGTCTGTGTTGTGTAATCTAAGAGCGTTGTAGTCTTCAGTAAGATGTCCTAGACTAAAATAGCGTAGATTAGTGGACACTTCCATACGTAATCTACTCGCTCGTACTAGGCGTTACGTTATGCTGTCAGTCAGTCTCAGCTTTGTCATTTTTCTCAGGAGTAGAAGAAATTTCAAATTCTTGAAAGGGTCTTGTTTACATGCTGGTAGTATCTTAGGTTTGCTGTCAAAAACTGATTAGCGCCAGCACGGTATTTTTTGGTCTTGTCGTCATTACGTATTTCCTGACTTAGGTACGAGCAAACAAGGCGCTGTTTTAGAACCCTTGTCAAAACTTCATGCTTACGTAAGAAATTCTATTCAATGTCAGGCTGTCCATTATTAACTTAAAGATAATTTTTCAAGAGATGTGGTGTGTTCTTCAGAGAGCCAATGTTTTTCGTTATACCACAAACTTCGGCAACCTGTACCTGAATACCGGCCACCTTTCTTCCCGATTTTTATATCGATCATCATACTGTGGCGACAAAAATTGCCGTTGCTTGGCTTGTCTAGGACTTGCATGAGCGAATTAGCTTTTGATTTCAAGTTTACTTTCTAAATTACTTCCTTTCTTCATTTTGTCATTGTGTAGTGCCGTTTCGCATCAGCTATTTAATTAATATTTGTCCGCGCCATCCGGTGTTTGCTCAATCCATGCGCATTTGTGCCCTCACTTCATTCCACAGATTTTGTTTTCATTTTGTTCCCTGCACTCGAGAGCCATCTTTTCTTTACAGTCGGCTAGAGACAAGTTACAAAGCCTTTCAAAGTGTTACTTAAACGGCTCCTCTTGGTTTTGTTTGCATCATAAGACGTCGAAAACGTGCGTAAAAGCGAAACAAAACATGAAAACCTGCGGTTTCAAAGACTCCATCGTAGTGTTGAAACAAGCGGTGCTCTGCAGTATCCGTGTGTTCGCGTACGCCTGTTGTCCAAAGGACAAGGTTAAACCCGTAGTGATAGTTTAATGTTCTCTTAAATAACTGAAGTTTTCGAGTATTAAGAAACTGTTTCGAGTGTTTTTACCAATCGTTTCCTTTTGGAAGCACTCCACTCAAAACGTACACGATCGTTAGGTGACATTTTTGTTTTGTACCATATCATTTTGATGATTCTCAACTTAAGACGATAAAATGCTAAGGTTCTCCCAATGAAATGAAAGCTACCCAGCAGCTCTACGGCTTATTCTGTAAGGATTGTTTTTTGGTATGTAGAAAATGAATTGAGATTTTTTTGCTATCGTTTGTTCTTTGGTTTTGAAAGGGTCAAAACAGGTCTTCGTTTCAATCAGTGTGATTGGCAGCTTTCTGATCTGGTGCACGAGTTCTCTTTTAATAAACTAAGGCTTTGTTCACTTGTAAGGCAATTTTCTACCTGTTTAATTCAAACTCTTTAAATGTCATCCACTGAATAGAGAATCATGAATTAACAACGAGTCGTTTTATGAAACACGCCGCGCTTGACTGTTTCCACGCCGCGGGGTGTCCGCTGTATCTCAGCGTGTTCTCCCTGGGAACTCCACCTTTTCACAGTCTCAATTAGCATCTCGTGGTTGTTGACAGCTCCGTTATCATAAACCAAACTACTTAACACTTGCTTATCCAAAACTTCACACCATGCCTGATCAGTCGTTAACGAAACTCTTTCTTGCGTCGCGAGAGCACTTGTTATTTGCTCCTCGTATCGGCCTTGCCGCGGCGTTCATGGGTGTTGATATAAAGACAGGCGGTATTTCCAAACAAGGCTGTCACTTGGCCTTGTAGTTTAGCTTTAACATCAGATCAGTGTAATTTGGATAAACAGCACGATACGCTTTTATTTGTTCATTAAACCCTTTGCCAGTTGCCGCATTGTTCAGAAGCATCCCCTTGCAATTATCTCGTCAACTGTCGTGAACTAAACTATTGTCCGCTCTGGCATTAGCTGCTCATGGCTTAGTAGGTGCGTTTGCTTAAAACTCATTTAAGGACACAAGGTATTAAGCTCTTCTTTATTCATTTCTAAGATTAAGGATATCTTTCGCTCTCAGTAACAAATTGAAAATTAAGCTTTGTTGTGGTCTATATTGTTGAAGAAGCTTTGGCTGGTCTCTGTGTTATTTCAGGCTTGCAGCTATAATTGTTGCTCATCGATAAGCGAGTCAGTAAAATTTGTTTTGTGATGGACATGAAACTTCTTGGCAACAAAAAGAAAGATCATTGCTGTCGATGCTAGCAGTGAAGTCTCTGGTGACCGACAACCTCTTTTTGCTGTTAACAGCTCAAGTCAAGGAAGAGCAAACACAGCCTTGTAATGAACATGGCTTTATATTGAACTGAACCATTCTTTAATTCCTCTGACATCCAAGCGACAGTTGTGAGTGTTTTCTGGCCTTAATTTAGGTGGAGGATCGACAACTGAATATCCCAAGACAAGGCGAGATTGGTTTAATCGTTACTGAAAGAATAACAGAGGAATTGACTGCATAACAGCCCTCGGATTATTTGAACTAAGGCTGATTGTCAGTAAACTGAAGACTCGGATGTTCATTCCCACTGTAAAACTTTGTAAGTGTTAGGAAATGAAGTTAGTCAGTAGACCTAAAAACAACAACAACGACAAAAAAAAAAAAAAAAAACACAACATTAACTCACAACTGTATTGGACTTTTTTAGACATCTATTCAATTTGCAGTCTCCCACCTCAAATGCTCTCTTTCAACAGTTATTTTTGTAGCACAATGAAAACTTGGAGCAAAGTTCCAAAAGGGCTCTCTCCTCGTAATTTCTTTATCAAATCGCGCAAAATTGGGTTTCACGACTTCTAAATATTCCGTTTGACTTCATCTTTGTGTTTGTGTGGCTTGTGTAGGATGAAAGAATCTTGAAGAGGCGGGCATCTAAAGTTATGACAGTGAACCTCAAACCAAAGCCGTGAACCACAAACCTCAAAGTGACCGTGGTGACTAAATTCTGACGAGGCCAAAGCATAAATACTTATCATTTAAGGCCCTTAAACGACATGACGTGTAGCCTGGGAAAAAGTGTACCTAACTTTGTAATGCCTTCCTAGGTTCTTCCCAGAATGTTTTCTCCGCGTGTTTAGTTTCAAGGAAATTATACGTCTTATTTTAACCTGCTGGTTGGCTCAGTTTAAAAAATGCTTGCCAGGAACATTGTTGTCAATACGTTGTTTAACTTATGGAAAGGAATTAAGTTACTCCTTATCCTCATATTAGGAACGCTCCAGCTGTAATAGAGAAAATTCTTGTTTTTTCAGGTGTCCTTAATCCTGAACATCGGAAACAATTTATTGCAATTCCTTTTTTCGTTGACATCACTTGAGAGTTCCTTAGTTGTATTTCACTGATTTCAGGCTTGTGACCATAGCTGTTATTTTATTCGCTCCTTCTGCGGATTTTTGCCTGGTGTTCGCTGCTGATGTGGTGTTTTAAAGTATCCCTGCTTCCTGCTTTCCTTTGAGAATACTCCAGACGATATTGAACTAAGACTTAAAAGAAATATTGATTGTGTTTTTAAACTGCACCCACTACTAATCTGGCTTCAGTAGAAGCTCTGTGCAATCTAAATGTCATTTTCTCCTTATCCTCTCTGATTTTAAAGGTACTCTCATGCCACAGGGAGCCTACCGATATGTTGGCTCAATGCAGCTTTTAAAGCAGGATGCAACGGGTGTTCTCTTCAGTGTCTGGTATCCCTCCATAACACAGGATGCCCACGAAGATAATATTTTGAGAAATTAGTACGACCGATTCTACCCGTAGAAAGGATGCTATTCTATCACAGTATACCAGCATCAGGAGACACATTAATATAACCCCTAGCATAAAATGTCTAACACACCATCGTCAAACACCAAAATTACTTCCTTTTGAGGACTCAAAAGTGAAACAGAATCTTAAGAGAGTATCGCCGAATCTAGCTTTAATTTGAAAAATGCCATCTTACAGGGGGAATTTATAGAGATCATGAGCAGTGCCATAAGAAAATATGTGTTTCTTAATACATGGCTTTTGTCTGGCTTCTTCAAGCCAAGCGTATCACTAACACACTCCGGGTAAACGCGTTATGTACATGACACCTGTCCAGGTTCAATTATAGGAGCTAAGGGCTTCATCTTGTTTTGGGTTCGTTACAGCTAGCTATCAGTCTTATTGTCTATTTAGTTTTATTAGCGTTAGCAGCGCGTGAGAAAAGCTTTTCTTCGAGACGGAACTTAACAGTGGCATTAACCACACCGTATCCTAATTGCCTTGGAATTTAGTTTCCTTTGTTCTTTCAGTGGGAATGCTGCATATTACCACAACGGATACGAAAGATGCGTCACATCTAATACCTCAATATGCCAATGAAGTTTTCATACCTTCAATCTTAATTTTCACTCACTTTTCACACATGTTATTGCCTGTTTATTGCTATAAGCGTAATAAGTTGGTCCAACTATTGGGTGATTTTGCATGGAGAGCAGCGTACCTGACCAGCTTTACTTGTTTCATTAGGTGGATGTTATTTTTGAGCATATAAAACTCCATAGGCTAGTGAAATTGTCATGAAAGAAATACAAGCTTAGCTGTGGATAATTATCAATGCCGCGAAGCAGAGTGCCCACAGGGAATATGATGGGGTCAGCACCAGTAGGTCTCTATACATTAATTCATTTTATCAAGTCTACCACCTGACCCCCTTTACCAGGTTGAATATTTTGCAGAGTCCAGATACTATGAACGGCTGTGAACGAAAACCAACATATCTGGCTATGTTTTAGATCTCAGTGGCGCTTGACTAGTTTAAGATGGATGTACCGTCAGTTTATTCAATATAGATGCATGGACTTCCAAGCAATTGCATTCACACGTTTCGAAGTCTAAGCGTTTTAGTTTGTAGCCCATGGGAGAAGAAATCTCTGTTATGCTCCAAGCAATGGGGGACGGCTATTCATAGACTTATTTCAGTAGAGTTATGACTTAGAGTTAGAGTTAACGACTGACAAAATCCTGAATTCATGATTTTGGAAGGGTTAGCTTAAAGTTTAGTGATTAGGTCTAAACCATGATTTAAGAGTCAAGTCGTTTCATTTAATTTTGGTTTTCCAGAATGTTGAATTTAGGATTTGGGCAGTCCAAAATCTTGAATTCAGCATTTTGGCAGTCGTTAACTCTAACTCTAAGTCATAACTCTACTGAAATAACTTTATTGCTAGTTGACCTCCCAGCAATGCATGCCCCAAAACAAATTACTCCGTCGCCCACTTTTCCTAGACAAACAGAAGCGAAATCACTTTTACAGGCTCGACTGTACTGAACGATATGTAAAGCTAAAA
The DNA here is from genome assembly GCA_014634185.1 of Astreopora myriophthalma. Lineage (NCBI taxonomy): Eukaryota > Metazoa > Cnidaria > Anthozoa > Scleractinia > Acroporidae > Astreopora > Astreopora myriophthalma. Next base: position 199,040 of record BLFK01000938.1, on the reverse strand, counting down.
GAGTGCTCACTCTCAACTGATGATCCAGCAACATTCACCCGCGACTAACCTCTGAATCACTGAATAACATGACAATAATGAAATGCACCCCCGATATTTCCATTATTTACACAAGCATTTGTATTCATGAGTTTATTATTGTAGTCTATGTTATGTCATTTAGATTTACGAAATACCCAGGAAAACTGTAGTTAGTTATACCGTAGCTTTACTGTCAAATGTAGCATTTTGTTATATGTCCTTTTGGCATTTTAATAAGGATCAAACCATAAATAGCATCTGTGGATGAAGAAAATTATCAATCGGCATATTTACTTCCCTTGTTTCTTTCTAATTTTCAGTTTGGCAATTAAGCTGGAAGTTTATAACTTGAAGTAAGAAAAGACATAGTAATGAAGCAGACGTTCACCTCTAGTTTCGTGGTGACCGTGTTACCGGGCAGATACAACAGATATCTGATTAAGATCATACACCTTTTTCGACGCCGTTTCTGAAAATCGTTACGAAGAATTATTTCCTTATATGTTCTTTTTGGAATAACCTTTTTCTTATATTATTCTTGCGAGTTCAATATTTCGGTATTTCTTGTGCACCAAGTACTGCTCAGTAGCTTTGATTCATTTCAATGTCATGCTTAAAGGATTTCATATTCAAGAACAGACTTCAAAGCTTGATCTCACCATAAATAGGCTACAGCACATGAAAGATTTGCACAGGAAAGCACGTCCCAGTAGCTTTTATTTGGATGGCTTACTTTGAGCAGTGACCGGCCTTGCTCTTCGAAGCTTGTTTTCATGTCAGAGCGTGTCATGGATCAAGTCATTACCGAATAGAACTATCTGGGTCGCCATATGATTGAACAAGGCTCAGCTCCCAGCCACTGTGTAGGGTGATTTTATTGTTTACGATAAGCTTTGATTGCACTTGCCCTTGTCTAGCTTTGCATCGAAATTGTGAAACAAAGGATTCCCATGGTTAGAAGAAGTAAATTATTTAAAGCGGTATCAAGTCTTGATATTCTTTCTTGTCTTGCACCTTCAGGCCATAAGTCAATGGTTATATCTCAATTATGCTTTTTCGTTATTTGACCATCACTGAGATTCGCTTTTAAATGTCACCGACAAACGATAACCCGACTTAAATTGTCTGCCTTTCAAATCTCCTGGCCACAAATAATAACGCTCTTGTTGTCTTCAGGATTAAGTAATGAATAACGACTTCAAGACAAGCTTCGCTATCTATTCTGTGTCTCGGTGTAAAATTAGACATTGCAGATTGCATTTTCAAGGCGTACCTTAACGCGAACTGGATGAAAGAAGAGCTCGTGTTACAACCCACTGATTTTGACTGCATTGTCACCGATCTCATTATTGGAAAGGTAAAGGAGGAGAACTTTAAACGGCGCATGAGTTAAGCCTTACTGATGTCGGCTCTTTGCCTTTGTGATCCGGCCAACTTATCGATCGAAATTATCCACAGTTATTGATGGCACAGATTCAGTTAGATTTCTGCAAATTCCGCAAAGTTGATAAGTGAAGAAAACGCAAGAATACACTGCTTGAGTAGACTGCTATCTGAAGGTTTAAATTTTGTATTTTTGACCACAGACTTCAACAACGCTCCATGGGTTGGATTCGTGACACGGACCCTTTAGGATTTCATCGACGACATGAAAAGTAAATGTAGAACCACCTTGTAAAGCTTAATAAACGGCAACGCAAAGAATTATTGTTCGGTAGCTTTCATTTTTGGATTTCACCCACCGAGACCGCCACACCGAAATACAAGCTGAGACGTTCCAAATTTTTTTACACCTTACGTGAATGGAAAGTGCCTCCCGTCAGTTTTATTTGTGTCCCCATACTTTCGGATTTTCGTCAGCAATCATCAATGACGGTCAGGTCACAGTAATCTGTTGCGATTTTCTTCGACCATTCCCTTGCCAAACAAAGTCTTCAGCATCTTCGTAGCGTTAAACAAATTGTCAAGATGTTCAGTTTTCAATTCCTCTACCGCCGGCAGTGTCGCAAGAGAACACGGGGATAATTTTAGTTGAAATGGTAAGCGAACTCATTTGCAAATTTGACAGGTTGATGGGAAGGTTGCTGCTGCACTAACAGCTTCCGTTTGAAATATTCTGTTTATAGCTTAGCGGGCGAATAATTATTTTAAATAAAACTTGGCTTTTGTTGCTTCGAGGTAATAGGTAGTAGAATACACGACTGCAGCAATTTGTGAGCGACGGCTTAGCCGATCATGACCGAGAATACGGCCGCTATTTCGTTTTTTTTTTTTTCAGTGCCTGTCCCTAGTTCTCTTGTGTTTTGTCACCGAACATCTCAGCGTTTTTTACTTGTAGTTAGCGCCGGCGTGGTTTTAGCCGTCTGGCTTCAGTAAACGAAATCGCGAACTGCCTGTAAATGAAATCTTCTAGTGCTCCCTATTAATATCCGCAGCGTACTAGCTGTAGTTCTAAGCACCAATTCCCAAAGTGTGACCATAGCTACATAGAAATCGTGCAACTAAGGGCTCGTTCGATTGACCTATTCAGGAATGAGAATAAACGGAATAACTAAATTTTGTCATCGGAGGCAAGTTTAGGAAGATGTCTCTATATCACTGATTTTGTCGGGAAACGATGCTAAAAATCTCCTTTGTATTCCGATAACATCAAAATTCTGTTAGGGGTGATTTTTAGAATAAATCTTCGCATTCTTATTCCGAAATAAGGCCAATCGAACGCACCCTTAATCACTTTGGGTTTCGGTAGGAAAACGGCTGTACTCTTCGGTGAGCACAATATAGAATAATCCGGTGGCCATCGGTAATTTGCTCAACAAAAAGATATGGGCGTCGCTGAGTAATTAGTAATTTTATGTGATAATGCTTCTGCGAGCTGAAAAGGATCATGACCCGAATTGAAAACGTTCTTGGCAATTCTTTTATCTAGCGCTGCAGATAATGCCGATATTTGCATGTGTGTAAAAATGCCTAACGCACAGGAAGAATAGCTATGCCAGTTGTGTTAATTAACTAATTGTAACCGCAGTGTCTTTCTGTATGATTCGAGGTCACGAGGTTCCTCACGGTACGTTTCAATCAAAACATTGAGTCTGAGTTGTTATGTTTATGTTTCTTCGTGACTTTGTACAGATTTTGAAAACTGCACTACACTACTTGTGTTTTGAAATTTGTTCTCATTTTCGTTGTGATTTTTGAAGGACAAAACATCGCCTGCGTATCAAATATATCAAATCTTATCTTCTGCTGAAGGTTCATGAAAAACAACTCCTAACATTTCATTTTTACTACTGTTTCGGAGGACATACGACTGCCGTGGTAAAGCAAATCTGTTTACTTGATAATATTCCTAGTTGTCAGTTGCAATGATATTCCGTGTTGCGCTGATCTTGAACATTTATTGCCATCTTTGTACTAAGCATGATTATTGCTCTTATATCTTTGGAAACGTTTATTAGAGAAAGTAGAGAATGTAAATAAGGATGTTTCGGAAATGAGTAACTACTTGACTGATACTTTCATGCAGGTAGCGCTGGTTTCGAGTTTTTTATATTTAGCGCCTATATTCATCTATTTTCGACGACAAGACATCTATTTCAATTTGTATGAACATTACAAGTAATCGTCTCACATGCCGGAACTAATGTACAATTGTATTAAAAATAATGCTAGTGGTAAATTTAAAAACGAGGGGCTTGAAACAGTCAGCATATGGGTTATAAAGCCAATGACACTAATAAATTACCACGTGGACTTTGCACATCAACCAACAGTCATTACTGAGTACCATAGCTGGGACTACGAGTATGGATGCACAACTCAACAGTCGTATTTGTTTCTTTTGTTGTATTTCCATGGCTAAAAACCTCAGGCTACAATCTACGGCCATCAACGTGTTGCCGATTTAGAAATATTGCCTTTTATAGCGGCTCCTGCGCTTAAATCTTGAACCTATTTAATGCGGCAGTTCGTAACATAAGGAAATAAAAATCCAGGCTAGAAAGTAAAATAGTTTTCGCTTGAACGCATTACACTGACAATGTGATACGGAGCCTTTGGACCCACCCAACGTAATCCAGGATTTCATCGCATGGAAAATTGAAGGGCTGACGTTCAGAAAAACCTGCAAAATTATTGCTTGCACTGTGCCGTTTTGGCTTATCAGTTGTATGTTCGTACTGCTTTGATTTTGACTGCAAGCCTGTTTAGAATTTAAGAAAGCCTATGGGCATGAACCCTTTTAAGGGCCGATTTACGCGGTACGACTTCGTTGCATGCGACAAGCTTACGACGGGCCTACGGCACGAATTGTTTCGTGTAAATCAAACCTACAACTCGCTTACGACTGTCGTGTACGTCACAAAAAATGTCGTAGGATTTTCAAACATATTTTAAAACTCTACGGCAATCGTAAGCACAGTCTGTGTTCAGTAGCGAGAGTTGTATGCAATTTTTTAGGTGGCGCGAGCAGCGCGCGCACAAAAAATCGCAGCAAAAGTTGTACCGTGTAAATCGGCCCTAAGACGTACTCTGTATCTGAAGCTTACTTGCAGCCAACCACCCTAATTTACTATAGGAGATGAAAGGTTAGGGGAAGGGGAAAAAGTTTCAGTTTGAAGCACATGGAATGCTTGGTCGGTTTGATTAGTGTGTATCTCCACTCTGCGTCATGAACGAGTATATTTGAAATATGCAGTCCTAGGTAGTGTATCGAGGTATCGATCAGGCCCCAGTTGTTCGAAGGGTGGATAGCGCTATCCACTGGATAAATCGCTATCCACTGGATAAGGCAATTGGTTTTGCTAGCTCTTATCCGCTGTATAGTGATTTATCCGGTGGATAACGTTATCCACCTTTTGAACAACTGGGGCCTGATCTTGTATTCTGAACAAATTCCGGCGAAAAAAAAAAGTGAGGATGGTGCAAGAAAACTCTGCGTGGCGTGAACAGATAGGGAAATAAAAAATATAGTAGTAATATAATAAAATAATAAAAGTAGATTTCGATTTTTCTATGCGTTTATTTTAAATTTGCTAGCTGTTCTAAATTCGATTTGTGGTTCAGTTCTTATTTGGTGCATTACCTGTGTACTTAAATAACTTTTGCTACCTTTTCAAATGACATATCTATGCAAACATTTTCATGGTTAACACGGATTTCTATCTCATAAACTCATTGGAAGTACGCGTGATTTCTGCTAGTTGCCATCACTACATGTTACCATTATTATGGTATTTAGAACAATCTAATAAAATGTACTTTAAAAAATCAATATCTGATTCACTGCCGTGTCTTTGAAGAAATAACTTTCTTTTGAAAAGTTTAATGACAAGTAGCAAGAAGATATTTCAAAAAGAGACAGGCAGAGTTCTTGTCAGGCATTTTAGCATGATATTTTGTGAAAGAAAACTGACAAATTTGTGTTGACGGTGAAATTATGGCAGTAATTGATTCTGTCAAAAGTACTCAAGAAGTGACAAAAGTGTATGCAATATTGCAAAGAGAAACTTAGAATAGGCATTTGCGTTGTATAACATTTGAATTTAATGTTCCCCTTAAAACTTGAGAGCAAGTACATCGAGTAGAACAGAAAATTAATCAGTAGAGCGGATTAAGTCGGTGACATAAACAGTGAAAATTGGAAATCATAGGAACGTAATTGGTACTAACCATGACATGCTGTGCCGTGAAATACACTGACGATTTTTTGAGCCATTCAAGCAAGCTGCGTGCATGTGGTTTCTGTAATGACGATCGATAAACTGAAGTTCAGTAACATTTGTTAAAGCTCTCACATAGTCATACATGTTAGCTCTAAGCCTGATAAAATTGAGTCAAGGGAAGACTGGTTGGCTTCATTTAATGAGCTATTCATGCACTTAAATAAGCATTCATTGCAATGAAGTGGCAATTTAGACAGCACGAAACAAGAGGTGGCTTTCCGTCTTTAATTCATGATTTCTTAAAGGTGATACAGGCGATATTAAGTTAGGTTCCTTATCCTCTGGCGGCATACCGATATGCTCAAGTCTTGCAGTTCTGATTTATATGTTAACAACCCGGCTGCTCAAGAGTTCTTTTTCGTTTTGTCCATTTCTTATGAAAGAATTTGACAACGGCCGGTGCCCTGTGTACTAGTTGTAGAATGGCTATTTTCTATTTTTTATTTTTTGACTAACCAAATGTAATACGAAAATGCTCCTTGTTTTTAGACAGTGGCTTGATTCTTATCCTAAGATCTATATGCCAAGAAAAGGCAGGTCCAGAATATAATAATGAATAAATATTTTAAATTTTCAGTATGGTTTGAATGTTCCTCATTCCTCAGTTTTAGTCTCGTTCTCGGTTCTTTTAACCATTGCCAGCTGTCTTTCCGCCATTTGTATTAAGGCCGATTTATTGTTAGATTTCAGTTCACTTTTTTGCACAATCACAGTACGGTCTATCAGTGGGTTGATACATCTGTTTGTTTCGGACTTTATTCGGTTCCATCTCCTTATGAAACAGAAGTTTACTTTCTTTTCCAACTCAGGTTCTTGCATGTTGCCTCTACATTTTATCTCGTAAAGATAGGTCCATTCTTCAGAGATTTGAAAAACGTCCGTATTAAATAATTAACAACAACAGGACAACAGTTAATTTCTTTTCCTGCATTTTCGGCCCGCGAAACATGGTTTGTTCTGTTGTCATTTTGATACATTCCTACGTTGTAATGCAATTTCAATTTTATTACCTGTTAATTCAAGTAAACCGAAAATTCACGATGCCTTGCCATTGAATACTGTTTAATTGCGCGGCGTAGTCAGTGTTTGGTGTTATCCATCCTTCTCTATTATAAAAATCTTCATGAAATTGGTTTTTCCGTGAGAAAACGTGATAAAATTCATGTTGTATTACACAGCAGGTCCAATTTTGATATCATAGCACTAATAAGAGACTGCTATATTTGCTCTATCTCATTGTTAAATACTTCATAAAATAGATAAGAGATTTTCAGTCGTCAGTTGTATAAAGCAAATTGTGAATGAAACATCGCGACTGACACATGCGGAAGATATAACATACTTCAATGAAAGTATTAGATTCTTATTCCTATGTAGCGTCTATGTGCCCTGAGCGCATGATCAGCTTTAAAGTGGCGTGCGTCGATGTTGTGATCGTTTCCTGGTTTCCGCTTAACACAGAGACATAATTCCTTCACTTGAAGTGGACTTTGGAGCGGATATAGCCCTTCCCTTAAGGGTCCAGAAATAGACGGGCCGGTATGAGTTACCGTATTATCATCGTAATTGAATAAATATTTGAAAACCAGTTGTCAATTATCAGGGCTCCAACAGTACTAGAATTTTAACATATTTCATGACAACTTTCCCACTCATGTGGCAGTTTCTCATTCACCGAGGCTCTGCAGTAGGACCCAAACAACTCCTCCCCCTTGAATTTTAACCATGTCCTCTCAAAAGTCAAAAGTGGGTCGCAATCAACTGTATTGTAAATTCTGATACTGGGACTCCTGGTGCTATCCTTTGTACCATACAGGGTACTTCCAACGTTTGAGTCTGGATTAGATGCTTCAGTGTGACCATTCAAATTAAAGTTACTGAGTTCTCACTTTCCTGCAGTACTTTACAGTGACGCTATTTGTGCTGGGCACATTTGAGTCTTGGAATGATCCTAAGGGTACTCACTGTACATCAACCATATTTGTTTCTTTGCATTTTGCAAATTTCTTTTTACCCAGCTCTGAACATGGATAAAAAAATATGGACCTTTGATTTTGTTCGGTAACCAAAACATAAAAAATATTGGTAATACCGGCTAAGGCTACTCTTCACTGATAAGAGATTTAAAAAAGTCAAGTCCCGTATCGGTCTTAACAAGCTCAAAGTCCCTCCCACTAAACACTCACTTAACTCCAATTCAAATTTGAATGTGACTATACAAATGATCAGAAATGTAATGATTTGTTCTATAGGTGTTGCCCACTCGGTGAAACTTCTCGCGCTTGAAAGCAAATATGACTTTTCTATAAACTCTTTTGTTCAAAGAGATTTGTTTATCATTATGGCCATTATTACCATGCCCTAGCGAAAAACACGGTAGCGTTACCTTCTTAGAAAGGTAACGCAAAGTTTAAAACTATGGTAACAAAAAATAGTTGCTTTGATAGGCTTAAAATTGACATATGTAGGAAAGGGTTGATAACGTGTATGCCATTAAGATAACTTTTATCTAACTGATTTCTGATAAACAATTGTTTTGATCCTCAACATACTTTAAACAAGCTAACCATTTCTAAAATGCAACTGCGCAATTTATCGGAAATTTTTGGTTCAGAAAAATGGCTCGTATTCGGCATCATGTGTAGGATTAGTTTGTTGACGGTTTTCTTCTATGCTCCGAGGACTGAATTTTTCTGTGGCGGATAACCCGGTTTTCCCTGCCCACAAGAACCCTCAATTAGAGATCCAGCACTAAGCCGACCGACACTTAAAATTAAATTAAATTATTAATTTAAACTAAGTTAAATTATTATTATTTAATAATTAATATTAATATTATTAATAATTATTAGCCGTTTCAGCGACGAGGTTTTGCATTGATTCGAACCCTTGAGTACACACCCGGATACCCATTAATGAGGTGTGGTTCCGAGCAACTGGTAAAACTTTTCACTTACTGGTCATAAAATGAAACGAATTTTGATCGTGGTGAAACGCAAAAATTAAACATCGTATGGCTTGGTGTCAAAGGGCAAATTTTGCTGTGAGCAAAACCAGTCAAAAATCATTTTCTTATTACCCTTGCTCAAACGCAAAGTTCTCCTTAAAATCTGAGAGGAAGATGTGAAATAACTTTTCGCGGTATGATTTTTTGATTAAGGCTACTACTGACACAGACTAACTGATTTTTTTTAGCTATCGCTAAAATTATGTTTTACCACATGGTTTCCTGCTGTGTCAGTTTCTCAATCATTACGGAAGAAACGTTGTTTCTTGCTTGTGCGTGATATAATACAATTTTGAGAGTGATACTTCAGTTACTCTTTATGTTTTATACTGGTCTACCTTAAGAGCCAGAATGCTCTTTAGCATTCAGCTTGTTATTCGCACATTTCAGAAGTTTTTTTCATTTATAATTATCAGCTGCAAAGTACTGAACGATTACCATGCTACCAGAGATTGTACCATTACCGTTCTTCCTTTAGGAGTTAATTGTGTAGTTTTAGAGCGGTACGGCCGAGCGATACCTATCTGGCAAATTTAAAGACATAGCTTTGCTGACATTACTGGCTTTCTTGGGATGTATGGATGAAAACCTTTGTGCTGTTTATTTCGCGGTTAAAGGTGTTTTGAGCGTTTCTAACTTCTGAAGGGTGTCTATTTAAATGAGAGCTACAGAGCCTTACTTTTCCGTAGTTTTGCTCATTATTCTGTGTAAGGTGGTTGTAACTTTTGAAATTGCAAATAAATCTTCAACTGTGACCTCTCAAAAAATAGCTGCTGAGTAGAACTCTCACGTGATGCTGTTTATTATGCTGTAAATTTTGATTCCATGGGTAAAATCCTTACGTGTGGCGATACAGGCAGTACTATTTTCCATGGCGGGTGCCTGGTTGTATTCAGGACGTGAATCGGTTGGGCGCGCGCGAAAACTAAGAAGAAATGCCTCGCGCAAGTTTCTCGCCTCGCGTGCTGTTTCCCAGTTTTTCGAGCGCTTCGCGGATTCCCTGATCCCTATCGTGGTATCTGATCCTCGCTATAAACATACACAGGCCCCTGCTTCACTGACAAGCTAGAGCAGTACTATCTTGTAAAGTGTACTGTGTAGTACTGCTGTTTGATTTTACAGTGGTTGTTTCACTCGCGTACAGTGAAACATTGCTCTTATAAAGAAAAGGCGAAAGCTTACCTCGCTCTGTGAACCCTTGAATCACTTGACCGACTGGAGTGGCATAACCACACTGGGGCAATTTTGGTTGTCCCGTTGTACTAAGCGCATTATAACTATTTTGCAATGCGTTCAGCAACGTGAAACCAGTCTATGAAAGCACTATTAAAATACAGTTTGCGGATCAGGTCATATGCAAAGTACCATGACTTCTGTCGGGTCACTGAAGCCGACGGCTTAATTTGTAGTTGATTGAAGGCGGTAAATCAACAAAGCGCCCTACCGAGAGAAGTTTTAATTAAGAAGATCAGCATGTTTTCTTGGGTCTGACCCTATTTCCGACATAACAGTTGCACACTGTACAAAACAATGGCTAAATTTCAATTAGTCGTAATAAACTCTCCAATCAGACAAAACTTTAAACAAAGCCTTTTCTTGCTTTTTTGCCTTATGGTATCCATGTCCTCAAACAGACTTGACTGTTGCTTTAATTACTTGTCAGTACTGCGCGTTTATATGTTTGTGCTTTCCATTTTCTACTTTGAGTTAGAATATAAGTTTCCTTTGTTGAGTTGTTTTGAAAGATGCGAGTGCGATTGTGTAGTGTGGACATTCCAATACAAGATAATGAGCTGAGTTTTTTTCTTCTAAATTTCATTTTATCTATTCAGTTTATGCTGTCTGCGGGTATTATGGGTGGCATTAGATGCTAGCTTGCAGCTGCGAGCAGCAAGATTGTACTTAATGATGCTACTAATACAGATGGATGTGTTCAGCAGTATTAACTATGAAACAAACTGGAGTGACCGTATCATGTTATGATTTAACCCAGCATAGAAAATTGTTGCATTTATAAAGAATGCAATAGAAGTCAATTAAGGCGTTGACTAGTTTTGACAGGCGTCGCCGAAAAGTTGGTTGTATAAGCAAAATATTGTTGACTACTATATCAAATTGTGACTCGGTTGTTGTGCTTTCCTTATATTATTGACCCTGGAGGCCGCTTGGTGTGCAATAAACGGGTCGACATAACTATTTTGTTACCAGCACACTGCTTAAAACTCCTACCAAGTTTACTGAAGATTGAAATGTGTTATTCAGCTGTTTGGTAGATTTTGTGACTCTGAGTTTGTAGTTGAAAAATATTATTTTGCCCTTTGACTGCTGCAATTCGATTGTGCTATTTTAATTTGCTTCACAGTAAACTTTTAGAGAATTGTTTGCTTGTTCTTTCATATTGAGAATGATTAATTTTTTTCACTGAAAAGTCTGAATCATGCTTCTTAACTTATATAATGCCAAAAAGACCCTGGTAGTTGTCATCTAACTTAATATGAGTTGTCCTTGTGTTGGCTCGACCGAAATAGTTTCAATTGACTTATAAATGGCATCGCTCTTGTCGAAGTAACATGGAACTATGTCGACAGCCGGACACTAGGCTGCTGTTCAAACCTAAGAGCCCAAGGCTCCAAGGCTTGCTGATGCTTAGATTCTTCAACGATTGTCTATAGCTGGCTAAATGATTGACCCAATACTGAGATGACCAGGTGACTATTACTAAGTAATCGATTGCTTGACTGGCCGCTAAAGCAGTGGTCAGCTGGCGAAAATAGTTTGAGTCTGAGGTTCTTCTTGCGGCGAGGTTACCAGCTCTCGTCTTGCCTACTGAGAACTTCTCCAGCACGTACCAAGAAAAGACCTCTTGTACCCAGGGTACCAACTGACCAAATGAAGGACAAATTGATTGATTGACTAATTGGTTGATTGACTGATTGATTGATTGATTGATTGATTGATTGACTGATTGATTGACTGATTGATTGACTGATTGATCAACGGGCCTTGACTTGAACGACGAGTTATCAACTTTTTGGTCGAAAGATCTGTAGTCTCGTTGATGAACTGGACTGACAATTATTAACAGCTGGATCCTAGCAACCGACCCACTGGCAACGTTTACTGGTCGACTTAGCCAGCGAACGCATTCGTGGAAGCGGCAAAGTAATAAAACTGTGTACTAATAGGTGAATAGTACGTTAGCAAAGCAACGGGAGAAAACTAACTATGGTTTTAGTGACCAGTTGCACTGTGATTTGACTGTCACTTACGGTCTTCCCTCGTTTTGCAAACCCAATTTACAGGACCCATTTTTTCTCGGCCTCCACATTACACGGCCGGACTAGAAGCCCACCCTCGTTGTATCCTCAATGAATCAAGTCTGGTGTTTCTTCCAAGAACTACCCGGTTAGTAACGTGTTTTTTTGTTTTTTGTTTTTTTTATAATTTCTAGATTTTCTAGTAGTTTTTAGCCTCTCAGTTATACAAATCCAGTTTGAAAATTGAAATCCGTGTCTATGGATTACCTTTGGTTCCTGGTCGTCAGTACACCGTCTCAAATTCTAAACCTAGCTCTGAACAAAGGATTGAGTTTTTGCCAAAGAAAATAGTCCTTCAAAATGTGGAGAAAGGCACTAAAATCTGGTGTCAACTAGGTTTTCATGAGGCAGTTGACCACTGAAAAATCTGTCGTATATAAACATGCAACCTCGATCTTTCTCACCCTTTCTACCACCAAACTGCCATTTAAGTACAATTTCAGTGTCTCTATCCACTGATATC
>BLFK01000938.1:156023-181499 GCA_014634185.1 Astreopora myriophthalma | reverse complement strand
TTCCCCATTGTTTTTAAGTGCATCAATGCATTGGTTTATGAGCCGTGTTCGTGTTCTGAAGTTAAATCACTTACTATCTTGTTGTAAGGTGTATATATATACATATTTGTTTATTTATTTATTTATTTATTTATTTATATACTTATTTTTGTTTTGAAACTCCTAGTATAGTTATGCTGTTTTAGGAGTTTACTCATTAAAGATTAAAAAAGATAAAAGTTACAGTTATAAAGCTTTACGATAATGAACATTCCATTTTTACCTGAAAAATACATCTGTGGTTTGAAGATTAAGAAAACTTTTATCCAGACAATCACACCTTGACGGTTATCATGGTTGAATAAAGCGCTGTACCAATTTAGTTTACCCAGTAGGTGCGCATAAGTCTTTACAGTAACATTCATTGACGGAACCCGGCTTTGGATTGTGACACACTGGATAACCAGACGGCACTTAGTTGATCGGTCTGACACTTGATTGAACGCTCGTTCGTAAGATGTTGAGTTTGGATCATGAGATGATTGATTTCACACAGCGTTGTTTATCATGTAGGCTACCTTTGAAGCGATAATTCTTTACATGTTGAGGTCATAATTGATACCATGGCAACACCTCGACTCCGCAAAACAAAAATACTGAAAATCCCATTTGCGAAACCATGATGTGAGGGAGATCAATTTAATGCTTTTTTTGTTGCTTAAATGTTTGAAATAACTGATGAAGCACCACCTTCTCTCTTTCCTGAAACATGAACGTGCTGAAATGTGAAGTGAGGTCTACAAATAGAAATAAGCCTGAGCACGTCTTAATTTTAATTAAAACCTAAAACGACTTCTTCAAATTCCGACATTGAAGATTGAAAAGTATTGTTGCCGTGAATAAATTCTCATCCTGCTCTTTGCAGGTAACGCTAATAGCATCGATATTTATGTATAATTGAGGTTATTGTGTACAAAACATTCAGACCCATGGTTTCAACCACTGATAAAATTTGGGTCAGTACGCAGCTATTACAACAGCCCACGCGATTGGTTCAGAAAACAATGGAAGTATTCAAAGAAACAACAAGAAAGAAACAATGAACCCTAACACCCTAAAAACAACAGAGCTGCGTCCTAATCAGATCCAATGAAATTAGAGGTTGTAAACAGCTGCGTGGTATCTGTAAAATTTGTCTGTCGATCATTCAGATTAACACTAATAAATGCGCGCGCATTGACCCTAGCTCAAGAGGATAATGAATTACAGCAGTTTTTGCCTACAAAAAGGGACCGTCACGTGAACCAGCAACCAAAGATGAATGCCCAGAATATTTAAAATTTATCTTTCCCAGGGAGGATGTTCGTTCATATTTAAGTGTAGCCTGTTCCAGGCTCCTAGAGAGAGGCGCGAAGGAGAGGGCGAAGGGGCGAAAAGGAGGGGGACTGGGGGAGAGAAAAAGGCGGGAAAGAAAGGCCTTTTTCTCTCCCCAGTCCCCCTCCTTTTCGCCCCTTCGCCCTCTCCTTCGCGCCTCTCTCTAGGAGCCTGGAACAGGCTAATTTAAGTGCTCACGAGCTACTATTTTTTTGATCTACCAATGAATCTAAGTACGTGTACGAGAAATTTCAGTTTCAACGGAATGTGTATTTCTTTTTAATATCATATAATTTTGCGATACGCTGACCCCTTCCGTTGATTAAAAGTGCTGGCGGGGTCACGTTGCTGGTTGTAACGTTAAGAAAAGCGTAGTCATATTGTATGTTGTTCTGTACTTTGTTACATTAGAGCGGTTTTCAAATGACTGTCGAAAGTAATTACGCGATTGCGATTGCTACGCTTTGTGAAATCTCCTGCCAGTTTATCAACCAATGAGAAGGAAAACCAAAACCAATCGCGACTTGCGCGCGCGATTTTTCCCGCGCTTTGAGCAAGGTACGTGGAATTGTTACAAATTCTGCTCCTGCTGTGATTGGTCGGAGTAATTACTTTGGTATTGGTTTTACGACACTCAATTGAAAACCGCTCTATCGGCAAAAGAGGATTTGAGCTAAGGTCGTGGTGGTGGTGGTGGTGGTAGTAGTAATAATAGCAATAATAATAATAATAATAATAATAATAATAATAATAATATTAATAATAATTTCGAGGCAGGCTCCTGTTTCGAGGCCAATATATTTATTCAAGACTTGCGGTTCTATTGTATACAATCTAAAAAACATGTCAAAACATTAAAAAAAAAACTAACAATTTACATCATCGAATATCTTGTTTTCATATTAAGTTTGTTTTAAAATTATTGTTCGTGGTTCCTTTATAGATCAGCGGAAATCCGGGATAAAAGAACAACAGTAATAATAATACTCAGTAAAAAAACTAAAATCTTGCTAGTTCCTTATCGATTTCAAATAATAATAATGATAATAATAATAATAATGGTAAAATTTATAAGGCGCAAATGTCTATATGAATATATTCCAAATGCGCCATGGTACACCATTTTCACTGTCTTTACAACGACTTTAATACTGCAATACTTAAATGGGCAAGAGGGGAGGGGGAGGGGAAGTGCCCCACCCCCCACTGCACCAACCCTCTACCGCTCAAGCATCCAATTACAATCCAAGATGGCGGCATCGAAAACCTGATTTATCTAGCGTTCCGCTCCAAAATAACGCCTGCACTGCAGGCTATGCGTTGTGTGAAGCGAGATTTTGCCGAGGCAGAGGGTCACAACACAAGGGTGTCGCCGAAAGGGAGAGCGGTGGGCCAGAAAATCTGTAACCAAATCCGAACGGCGTAACTTGGCGAAAGGGGCCAAAAACATGAGATGATTTGCTTAAATCGGCAGACGAAGGCCCCAGTGGGACAGGGGTGGCATGGATCAAGAAACAATGGTTATGATAAACATACCGGCGATGCCCGCACGACGGATTTGAAGACGGTGAAAATGGTAAACGCTTAATTGACCAATGACAGTGCTTTACTCAAACTGTCATAATAACAAACTAAAGCGGGAGAGTAAAAGTAATAATTTTCCGTTTAAATGACACCATATAGTATTCTTTGTCGTATGTTTTGTAGCGAATCAGCAAGCGTGTTTTGCGCCGGATATGCAACGCTTCATCCTTTTTCGTACAATTTTAACCAGTCTCATATCTAAAATTTTCAGTATGATTCATCCCTCTCTAGACAATCCAATATTCTTGCTTACGTTGTTTAGGCATGTGTCAGTTTCCTGTTCTAAGTTTCGTTTAACAACTGAAGTTCGCACGCAGAGGCTCCAATTTAATCCTACTTGGTCCGCCATCAGTAAGTTTTATCGTTTTTACTGAGGCTACGTTCCACTGTTTCTTTTTTGCTTGTTATTCCCACACGGTCTGCTGTTAGGGACAGTGCGTCGCTCAACCTCAAAATGACCTATTTTAGACTCCATTTTAGGTTTAACACGAAGAAATCTATTTTACACTTAACATCAAAATCTTGACATACCAAATCGAAAGTAAACCGTGATGATGAACCATTCGCTTCGTGGCAATTAATGATACCAACTGAACTAACAAGAAAGTGAGGAATGATCATCGCAGTTAATTTTCCAATTTAAGCAATTGGAAAGGAGAAGCCTGAAAAAATCAGGGCTTCAACGGGATTCGAACCCGTGACCTCAGCGATACCGGTGCGATGCTCTACCAATTGAGCTATGAAGCCACACATTGGGAACGAGGTCAATTTAGTGAGTTCATATCTCCCGTGAGGAGTGAAATGATGTGAAGTATATATGAAATATTTCATATTTCGTTTTGTTTTGTCATGCTTAGCAAATGCGCATGCGCAAACTCCGTGTATTACAAATTAGTACCCAAAAATATCCTTACCATATGGAAGACATGACAACTATAGTCGCAAATATATATCGTTCCAAATCATAGTATAAAGCAGAAGGAGCTGAGCTGCGAGTAAGTAAGGGATTTGTCACGTATGGTCTAGGGGCCGACATTTCTCTCCCTCACTGCCTATCGGGGATAGGTATCTGAAAGTGGCGAGTAAAAGCGATCCGCGGGCCGAAATCTCGGGGAGACTCGTCATGGTACACCGCTCAGGCTTAAGTGTCCAGAGGTACCGCTACCGCTTCTGCATGTTTTTCTTTAGGTATTTAGTATGCGCATGCGCAACTGCCCTTGTGTACCAATATGCCACGTGCGAGTAAATTAATATGTGCCTTCAAATCAAGATTACTTCCAGTCCGTGATAGATCTATTGTTGAAAAGAAGAAAGAGCAGAAGAATAAGTCGTAATTAGGGTCTCTCCGTTGGGAGGACCACAAGTAGTTAATATTCCAGTTAGCAGTGATAGTTTTTGACAACATAACAAGTTCGCATTTTGTTGATCAACAACAACAACAACATTTTATTGAAAATTAGAAATATAACTAATTACATTACTTTTCCCCCGCAAATAGCTTATGAACTAATCGAGGCGGGAAAATCTGAGGACATATTACAAGTACAAAGTTTATCTATATATAGATGGACTAAATAACAGTGAAGACACTACTATACAGTGAATGGGATAAACTAACATAAAACAAAGCAAATACAATAAAATTACGAAGAGAAGCTAACCTAAAGTCTTAAATAACTTAGTAAGACGGGAGACTTCGACATAATCATCTTCTGACCGCAAGAAATTTAGTAATAATTCCTTTATCTTTTTGCGAAAGGACGAACGTTTGAGTAGTTTAATCGAATGAGGAATAGAGTTCCAAATTTGGGCACCGATTCTCGAGAAGAAGGCATACATTTTATCGGTTCTAGAAAACTTAACATAGAACGAGTCGCTAGAGACAGATCTTGTTCTGTGGTTATGAATCTGACTTGTTTTAACAAACTGATTGAGTATACTAACTGGTGCTGACTGTCTGTTGATGTCATACAATAAATAGCCACAATCTCTAAAAAATAGGCCAGGTAGGGGAAGGAAATTCGATTTGAGAAAGAAGGGTACGGTGTGTTCGTTAGACTTCTGAAGTAAATAAGACGTAAGGCCCGTTTTTGTAGAGTTACGATCTTTCTTTGAAATGTCTTTGTTTTTGTTCGTTCGTTCGTCGTATCATTGTGTAACCCCGTTAGTTGGTTAATGACAAAGAATTGGCTATCGCAGTTCTTTGTTTCCTGCTGAAGAGGTACGATTAAACATTCTTCCAAACGTTCAAGTAGTTTGTCCGGTCCAGTGAAAATGTATTGGCATGGGACTTTTTTTACTACACGGGGTGAATCCCATTTAT
Source organism: Astreopora myriophthalma (assembly GCA_014634185.1). Lineage (NCBI taxonomy): Eukaryota > Metazoa > Cnidaria > Anthozoa > Scleractinia > Acroporidae > Astreopora > Astreopora myriophthalma. The sequence continues at coordinate 176,239 of BLFK01000938.1, read as the reverse complement.
TTGACGAGCTATGCAAGGTGATTTCAAAAGCCCAGTCGCTGTATATTAAACAACGACTCGCGAAAGCCTTCCAGAAGAACATTACAGACTATTTTAAAGCTTGAATGATTAGAATGATTACAGGACATAAAGATTAAGAAAATTACTCCAGTTACTTTTCGCTGCACTTGTAAACTACGGAAAGACGTTTTTCAGAACTGTACTTTTATTATTACCTTTTTAGGTGAAGCATTGCGTTGTACGTAGTTCCTTTAGTTTCAAATAACCGATTCGGATTAAGTATGTACTGTAACTGAGATGTACAAATCAATGTGTCTGAATATCGTATATTAGTCAGTTTAGATAGACTGGGCCTATTTTTCGTTACTGAACACTTAAAACTGTCAGTGGAGTCTTAAAAATGATGCAATCTTGGTGACCTCTATAATACGGACACCTCTCTAATGCGGACACTTTGGTCTGTCCCTTTAGTGTCCGCATTAGAGAGGTTCAACTGTATATGACTCAAGTCGATCGCGTCAGCTCAGATCGCTTGGTTGTGAAGAGTGTATGTATGACCATTCAAATGAAAGTTGTTGAGTGTTTTTTTGCTGTGGTGTTGCTTATGCCGTACAATTAAGGGTAATTCTCTAACCAATGCGCATGCATTTGCATCGTTGATTAGAGTATGAAACTTGTCGAGGATCGTTGAGCAGCGCATTGAGTCCGACGAAATACCCATGTGATCTCTAAAATAAACTGAAGTCACTAACACAGAACATTTCTGCAGTGCTGTTTATTAACCAGCAATGCTCTACTGCGTATTGAAGTTTTCTTGTTGAACATCTAAATTAGCGCGTGGAACTTGGAATTGCAGTGTGACCGTTCTGTTGATTATGAGGCTCTGTTTAATTTGCCGTGGAGTGTGAAAAGAGGAGGATACTTTACATTCGATGAAAAGAGCCGCAATGAAGATTTGTTTTCTCGAAAACAACACTTTGATTCAAACTAAAAACAGGATTATGGGGCGGAATAATAACATAAGTCGATCAGTCTTAAGTGTCAAGTGTATTCACCCCAGACCACTAATTTGCCGAAGTAACACGGAAAACTGGCAGAACTCGAGATAAGGACAAGACTCAACGACATACTCAACACACTTCCGGTCGAGTCGGGAATTGTTAAGTACATATAATATGATTCAGTTCACCGCAATGTGACTCGTGCCAGATGTCTCGAATTGTCCGCACTGTGCATACGTGTAGCATAATTGGCAGTGCACCATCATAGACGCCGGGTAAAATGAGATTTTAATAAGGCAACAAACAGAAGTGTGTTTTAATGTTGAAAGAAGAACTCCTCGCATAATGAGCACATAGAAGGGATTCATTTTGAAAAGGTGGAGAATTTAGGTGACCTTGAAACAGAAATTAAGCCCGTGAATATCATTTATTTATCTGTTATTATCAAGGTTTAATTTATATGATTCAGTGTGTACTCTTCACCTTTAACCAGAAGCTAAGGGCAGTTATTTAATTTACTTAATTTTCCTTACTGACTCACCGACTCCAGTTTTGGTGCACTTGAGAGGTTCGTTCGATTGGTATGTCACTGAACAAGCCTGCCACTCGTAGCTATGTTTAAAAGGTTCGTTTTCCCTATAGCATCAAGTATATGTCATTGCCTATTGACAACTGGCCCGAAATAAAGACGCTTAAGGTGGGGGTAAACATGAAAGCCGTTTTTCCGCCGCTTAAAACGGGTTTAATTAGAATTTCAAGTTTGAAGTTTGGTACATGCACACCCAAACAGTCCCCTCCTTACCAAGCTGGGGTGTTCTTGGGTGGGGGTCAGCTGTCTGTTAGTGTTTCAAAACTAATTTTCTTCCTTTTATTCCTTCTTTTATTATTTCTAAAGCTCTTGAAATTTCATTGAAATTCATGTGCGCCTTAAGTCGCTCTGAAACCAATGAAAAAGTAAACCGTTGTTTAGTGCTCCTACCGATAAATCTAATTAACGTTCTTCATGGATACAGATCTTGGAACATCACAGGCATGCACTTAAAAGTCTCTAGAAATGAGTTGCGGTTCCTGTATTGTCTTTTTTCTCTTAAAAAATTAAAGTTTCTCCCGCCCACTTGTATTCAGAACTTAGAAACGTGATGTTTCGCTAATGACTTAAAAGAATACCATCAATGTTTTCCCCCTGACGCCTTATCTGAACTGATATATCACCATAACTTTCCACGGCCATGTCAAACTCTGATTTGGGGAGAGACCGTTGTCTAATTAGTTCTTGAATAAGTTATTAGCTTTTCTTTCTAACTTAAACTGATGGTACTACTGACTTCCACGTGATGCCGTTTATTTAAGCAAGAGACCACACGTTTCTGTGGTTTGTAGGCTAATAAACTACCCGGGATTCTGGAAGAACACGAGTGGTTTATCGTGCTTATGAACTGTCGAAATGTGGGGTGTATTGCTTTTGTGTAATAATCGAGACGACGCGCGAAATTCCTATGACTTTACTGGCACAGTAAATAATAGCCGATTCTCCAATCAGAGCGTGCGCCTCGATTTGGCTATTATATAAATAACGCTATACAAGGTGGTTTAACCCTTATGTGTGATGTGCTTTAAAATAAACTTCAGACTGAATCCTTTTGAGTTTGTATGCAAACCATTTAATTCAATAATACACTCAAAAGCAGTTATGGCAATCTTCTTTTCTTACAAGTTGTTGGGCGCACAAGAACGATAGTCCTTGCCTTTGAGAGTAAAAAAAAAGAGAGAATTCTAAACTGATGTGATTTATCATACGAATGAAAGTCAGAGAACATTGAGTTCTTTGCTGTAATGCTTTTCACAAAACAAGTTCACCATAGCTTGATCTTTGAGTTGTGTGTTTAAAGTGGAATCGCCCCGGCACTAAAGGTCTCCCGGCTGGGCATTGGGCGCGGTTTTCCTATGGTGTTAAGTAATTAGATGCACGCGGATTTTGATAAGCGTCACGAAGTGTCCCCTTGTTCTTCTTCTCAACTTCAACATCACTTGGGTCCAGAAATACAGGCAAGAAATGTCACCAAGTGTCCCCCAAACTGTGCTTTTCAACTAAACGTAAACAGTTGCATTTACCCTAACCTAGAAATCATTTTCAAAAATAAACGTCGCCGCTTTCAGTTATATGATAAAACCAAGAGTCTGACACTTAAGAAACCATCTTCTTTTAAACAAACTTTACAGCAATGAATAGTGACTTATTTCTAAGGCGTTTTCTAGTTAGTCCCTTCTAAAAGCCTGGTCTGGCGCCCTAAGTTAATTTTTTTTTCTCAGTGCGTGAGCGGGCGGAATTCAACAAATCCTGCAATCTGATTGCTTCGGGGAGCAGGCGGCATTTTCTCATCCGGCCCGCTCACGGCGCGCGGAATCGTTTGCATGCGTACAGCCCTAAAATGTTCGTGTCTTTCGCATGCCTTTTGTTGTGTTTTAGATAAAAATAAAAAGGCTACGTCGGTCCGTATTGGAAAAAACTGTGCCCTCTGTCTTGAGTACCAAGAATACGGACCTCCCGACTGGTGAATAACCCCCATTTCTTCAGCTGCGAGACACACTTATGGCAGAAAATGCAAGTACTTAGATGCACGCTCAGCTTTGATATCTATCACGAAGTGTCCCGTTAAACCTACCCGTCTAGTGCCTATTTCTAACAATAAGGTTAGGGTTTGCGTTAGGGTTGATAATTAATTCTAAATGCCACTTTTCATATGAAAGCATACGAGCGATACGTTTGTCACGGTTCGTTATAAAGTACAAGACTTAACACTATGAATATTATTTTATGTTCTGTCAACGTAAATGAAATATTCAGTCAACAACTTATAATTTATACTTTATACCAGTAATAACAAATTATTTTTTCATAGCTTGCTGTGTTTTCCACCTTTTGAAGGCATTCAGATATCAAAACTTTGTTCTCGCCCACAAACCATTTTCCTTTTTTTTCCTCTCGATTTGAATTTTTAATGTATGTAGATTTATATGATTTTCTACAAACCTTTAAATCATTTCATTGAAAATTATGTGGTGGGAGTTTCCTTTCATTGTACAAGTGTGTTCTCCAAACCAATTGACAGATTCGAACCACCTTGAGAAGCCTGATAAACCCACTCGGTTCAGCAGCGTTCATGTAAATTGTCAAACTCCATCGGTAGACTCAAGTCAAAATTCGTATAGAACTGGTATGGAAGATTTATTACTCGAAAGTACACTGAACTCTCTAGTTTTGATGTGAAAGCTTATGACCAACATATTTTTACAACTGGGTCGAAGAGCCGCAGTCCTCTAAAACTCTGTATTCGATTGTTAGAGTGAAACCTTTGGGCTATCATTAGAAATTAAGAAGCTACAATGCTCTCACTTTTGCTGCCTCATGATGCGCAAAGTGCATACCACGCTTTCCCTAAATAGTTTAATGTTGTTAGTCCTCCTGAATTTGTTTAAAGTGCTTCAAAATAACTTTCCCCTTTCAGATGTGAGTTTAAACACTGCTCCTCCCACGTTTCAATATAGTTTAGACCTTTATTTCTAGTAGGGACCTAAGACGGGCGAGAATGATGTGTGGTTTATAAAAGTCACTGAAGAAGGCACTTCGCGTTATCTCGAATTTTGTCTCTATCTCGCTTAACTCGATGTACCAATACATACGATTACTTAAAACATCCTTTACGCAGCGAAGATAGCAAATCTCGTCAGTTTGTCTCAAGCACTTTGTGTTTTAAGTTAAAGGGCAGGACTTTTCTTGACGTAACCTCTGCCTTTGATGTTATCCGCACCTGTAACAGCTGTTGTTAATAATGAAAGTTGTTGAGGGAAAAGTATGGCTTTTCTCATACATAGCAATTCCAGAATTGTTGAATTTATCCCAGCTTTTTGGAGTGGCTCGAAATATGCAAGAGGACAGAATTTAACCGTCATAGTTATCTTAGTTTGTTCTGTGAAATCTCGAAGGATTCAAACTGTTGCTGACAATACCGCGAAGATATCCAACAAAGAAATTAAAAGCCAAACTTTGTTGGTTAGAATCTTATCACGGTAGTATCTTGACTCATATCTGATACTCAAAGGTGATATGCAATTTTAAAACTATCCTTGGGGCACCGGTGTTTCTTGTCACGATTTCAAACAGCGTGAAGAGTTGGAGAAATAAATGTTATGATGTTAAATGCAAAGACTTTTCGCCCCGGGTAAAAGACAAAAGGTTTGCAACAATCAGAGGATGAAGTAAAAAAATTGATCTAACGGAAATAAGAGAGTTTGCACCCGCTCTTGAGAATAACAAAAACACTGATTAATCAGCCTCGATTTTAATTGTAAAACGGAGGTAGAATCGTCTACAGCAGCTCCGGTATTTTTTAAGTAAATCTTTAACGTTGGGAAAGGGATTGGCGGCCAAACTTTCATTTGATTTTGTATGTTGATGTATACTTTATTCGCGAGAATTTTCTGGTGTCACTCATCGAAAAATCATGAACGATGCTGCTTAGTGTGATTACAAGTCAAACTCTGATACGTAACATCGTAGACGGTCGTAGACCTTTAATTTCGCAAAACAAATGGTATACGATGGTAAACCGCTTGACTCCGGTTAACTGAACTTAGTTGTGTGGTGAGAATTTTCCTTGACAAGAGCTTTTTAGCGTTTCCATTCGTTTTGTTCATAATAGTTAATTTACAAAGGAAATGAAGAACTTAGATCAATTTATCAAGACTTCCATCGTGTTTGCTTTCTGGTCTGAAAGTATCCATCGCGTCATAAATGCCCCCCGATGCGAGAAATAACCAAGTAAAAGGAATATTTTCAAAACTATTAAGTATCATTAAACGAGACGCCTCGATAATTATCGTAAGCCGTTAAATGCAAACCCAATTATACCCCGCAGGTTGTCATTTGTACCGCATCTCTAAAAATCACGGATTGTAAAGTAACCTCGCTCTAAACAGGCTAAACACGTCCGATGCCCTTTTTTGCCCTCTGCTGGCGCGGCAAGCGTACCTTAATTAAAAGCTTGAGTAGATGTTATAAAAGCAATTATGCCTGCCAAGGGTTCTTTTTCCTGTGTTCATCATGGCGAAAAAACAACACACTCCTAATATCCAGTGAGACAATCGAGAAAAGTTGAACAGTAATTTAGCGGAGGCGGTCTCACAGGGCTTTTGTCGGCACTCCGTATAAGTTCTAATTTGGATTTGTTTATCGACCACGGCAGAGGAGGTTCAAAGAAGTAAGAAAAACCTCTCTCTAGGGACTACTGAATTAAAATTGCCTTATCATCAAAGGCAAGAACGAACAAAAACGTGATTAACTTGAGTAAAGGGCTCTTAGAATTGATCTCTTGCGAGACAAGAGACGCAGAGTGAAGCGTTGAGTTTTTCGCTTTCTTGTGTTCAGGGGTTATCCGGTTATTTTCCCCTCGATCTTTTTTTTTTTTTTTTTTTGGGCCACAAACACCGCCAGTTCTTCATCAATAAATACAACCTACATCAATCACTTTTTTCCATAGCCTTGGGCAAAGAAGGAAACACGATCTCTTTACATCACGCGGGGTTGTTTATGCGATGTTTAGAGGAGAATTATACTCATTTTTAGAGGAATGAAAGAGACTTCTCTTCACCTTAGAACTCGTAGCGGACTCGTAATTGCACGAAAGCGTGCACGCGGCCGCGCGAGCGCAGAACAGAGCATAAAAATCCATTTATGTGTTTATAAAACAGATCCTGTGGGAGTGCCGGCTTGTCAAAAGCTTGCCTTGTGATTATTTCAATTATCTGAATATGACACCCAAACGGCGGCTTGCAGAAAGAGGGCTTAACAAGCAAACGACTGAGAAAAAAAGTAGCCTGTACCTTTCTTTTGGGTTCCTATCTCAACGAACGCGGCTAAAATGGGTGTGAAAAACACTTGATTCAAGTTGATAAGCTTACAAATAAAGCCTTTCCTCTTGACTCAATTTTATTCCGCTTTGACATTATTGCCTAGAGGTCCTAGAGCTTGCCCCAAGTTGATGAAGAGATCATAGACTTAAAAGTTAAATGTGTTAGTCTAAAACTCAGTGTCTACAATCAAAGCTCCATTGACGACAAACTGAAATGTTATTACCAAACTCGTAGAAAAACTATTAGTTCTCGAGATTTTATGTTTTCTGAACATTTTAAACCAAAGCAAAGGATTTTTAAAGACAAAATATACTTTGAGGAACGAGTTCGTCTTGAAACAATTCAGTCGTTGGGACAAGTTGGATGGCATCTCAGTGCTGTCGAATCTCAAATTCACGAACCGACATAGAAACCTGTTATATTCTTTAGTGCATTTTGAGGACTTGTTATTGATTTTCTAGAATTACTGTGAATGCGGTCAAGATCAGAGAGCACGGTAATGCCCAGCAAAGAAAGCGAGTCTTATTTTAAGCAAACCATTTCAAGTGCCATTGTGAAATTAACGCTTTTTAAGTGCTTTGTTTAGTGTCCAACATCGGCGCACAAAGGTGAATTTTTTACCTCAAATCCCTGTGGCAGAACTGCCTTTGAGATTTTACTAAACACGAGTTTATGGTTTTCACACCGTTTGATAATAAAACAGTTAACGATACGGTGAGCACCGGAATCTGTAAAATATCTCGATCGGAAAAGGATAACAATTCAACAAAATACATAGCCATTGATCGAGTGTTTGTAAGCTGTGGTTCAATCGGGAAGACTTTTATCAGCAAATCAAGTAACTGTTTGCCAAGGGAGTCAATCTGAATGCTCTCACTTCAGTTTCGTGATTTACAGAAGAGGAACATCACATCAAAGTGCCCCGTCGAGAACCTATTGTAGTCGTTAATAGGAACTCAGCGTTTGCCGAAAACTTATATTATCTCTATAATAATGTGGTGGAATAATTCGCACTCGAAAAAGGACACAGATTTCTAGATAATAACGTAAGAATCCTGTGTTTGCAGATTCACAGAACAGACATACAGCTTTTGAAACAGTACTCTTTAATTTAGTGTTTGAACTTCAGCCGCTCCATTCATTGAATTTCTCGAGTTTTATGTACACTTCAGTAGTAAATAAGCCGGAGTTGTAATCAAAGAGTCCCCTTTTAATTAAATAACTTCAAACATAGTGCCTTTAAATACATCTGAACAGAGTTCGAGCTGAAGTACTGTCATACCATGAAAATGATTTCTCTCTTATGTCACTAAAAGAGTTATTTCTCCTTACTATTCTCCGTACTACTTGATTGATTTAAGGTTCACCACGAAAAGTTTCCCTGCATCAGAAATGCTTGTTACTCTTGTGGGTTTTTAAACTCTCGAAATACGAAGCAAAAAGGCACCATACGACGGTTTGTTTCAGTGAAAATAATATTCTCTACTTTGGAAATTTTATACCTCATCTTTACTTCACCGACGTCAAACATTATATACAACGTTTTCAATAGAGGGTCTTATCTTTACCCCTCACAAAGGCCTTTCAAGAGTTTGATTTGCGATTTGAAAGGCTTCCCATCCGCTGGAAGGTAATATTAGACTAAAAGAATTTTATGATAAGTGTCTTACTTTTTTACCAATGCATAGTCACCCGAGACTACGCTAGCTTCTTACTTTCAATATTTTCAGACGCGTTACAAGAACGTTCACTTTCGCCGACGCTGACAGGTTTTCCTTCCTCTTTTTCGTCCTTTTCCGATTCGCCTTTCTTCACTGTGTCATTATTGTGGGTTTTAACGTGTTTGGCCAAGTGATCGCTTCTCATGAATCGTTTATTGCAGATGGGACAAGTGAATCGTTTCTCACCCGTGTGTGTTCGAAGATGTCGCTGCAGCTCGTCAGAGCGTGTGAAACGTTTGCCACAAAACAACCAGTTACATACAAATGGCCGCTCGCCTGTGTGCCATCGAAGATGAGCTTTTAGATGCGAAGTTTTACCGTAAACCTTTCCGCAGCCAGGAATGTGACAAATATGTTGAGTTTTCTTCCTAAAAGGCGCCCCAGTAGCACTGAGTCTCTCGTTGTCTTGGCAGTTTGGACAGTCGCAAGTTGCTCGACCCGTGTATCGTCGAGTAGCTCGCGCTGTTACGCTTTGTGTTGAAGGCAATAACCCTGGCGTGCCAGCGAAATATGAAGGTCCATCTATGTAGGTTGGCAGCGAAGCTTTCATGGGATCCGATCCAAGACAGGGAGGGGGTAGAAAGTGAGGGTGACTCGCCACGGAAACCGCAGCGGGTATAGATAAACTTCCTGTGGAGTAATCGTGAGGTAGTCCTGTGAAATGAGTCAAAGACGGATGAAACGAGCTACCCGACACGCTTGAATCTAACCACGCTGGGTTGCCATGAACTTCCCAAAACGCTTGCCGTGCCGTAGCTTGAGCATGCGGCTCCATAGACGGCTTGAACCACGGCGAGCTGTCGTATGGATGAGGCATACGTGGATACATGGACGCTTCAACAGAGGCGGAATGTACGCGGCTCGCCGAGGCTAGAGCCAATGGATCAGTGAGCGTATTATGGCCGGATGAATAGCTTTGACTGGGGAGAAAGCTTTCGTGGTTTTGTGTACTTAACGACTCACTAGTGGGCATAAAAGCCGATGGCAGATTTGAATACAGCGAGCCGTCAGCTGCTCTTGTACGCTGTAGAGGCAGAGTGCTCGGCTGCTTCCAGTGGTAGAATCCTTTTGCCATCGTCACGTCGGGGACTGGTGGTGGTGTTTGTTGTCCAATTCTGCTACAAGTCGCTGCCAGCATTGCCAGGGGTGTCTACCTGGATTCTACTTAGGTTCCCGTCTCCTGAAAGAAGTACAAAATCAAACGTGTACAGCTCAAAAGGATCGTATTAGCGCGCGCGCGTTTGGTAATCAGCTTAACATGCTAATCAAATCACGCTAAATTCCACTACAAATACAACGACACAAACCTGACAAGAAAGCTTCTTGCTCATAGACTGGAGCTTGCTTTTATTCTGAACTTTAAAGCCGTTATTTTGTCGAGAAATTGAGAATCCCTATCTCCGCCCTCCCGAGTATTTCTTGGGCTGTTGATTCAATTCACCCAAAACCCCGAGTACGAAGCCTTTTGAGATGCCGCCACTGGTAATCACAGCCAATCAGCGAGGTAGAAGTGCCCTTCATGACACAATGTGATTGAATGATAGGGATTTGTTGATATCTAATAAGTCGCTCCAAATGGAACTATTATAAGTAGCCAATCTACTGCTGTACCAACAATCACAATCATGTCTATCGCCTACAGGCGAGAGCTGGACCGCGAGTTCCAGCAGCCACAATTTCCCGACAATTACAGCTCGTCGAAGTGCTTTCAGCTGCAACGAAGTGCAAATAAAACCCTCGAGACTTCTCTTCACGTTTTAGTTAAACCATTTCACACCTTGACTCGAAACTATAATCGTTTCTCTTGTACCTCATGTCACAGAGCTTTTGCTAGATTCACCCGCAACAAATTATGATCGTCATGCGAGAACGCGCCTGTGTTTACAGATGGAAAATCTATTGCGAACACAGGCAGTGTTGTTTTGACGCATAATTCTCACGATATAAATATTAGAATGTGGGTGGCACGGTGAAATCGGGGGCGTTCAAAAAACCACAGAAGGGGCGGACTAGGGTTCTTCAACAAATATAACGTGTATAAAGGCAGCTTTTCGGGACAACTCAGCCATAGATGTATTTAATCTTGCTGCTGTCAAGGCGTCGAATAACATCTGTCTTGTAATTATTATTATTATTTTTTTTATGTGAGGAAACCGCCACGATTTCTTAGAAGACTGTTTGTACAAACTTCACGTCCTTTGAAATTTCTCACTCCGATTGCCTCCAGAGGATGCTCTCGCTAATCTTGGTTTGTTTTGAGATGTGAATTTTCCTGACACGACACAGATAATTGGTTTGTAACTAGCAAGAACGATAATTGTTATTTCAAAGAGTGTGTTTATTCTAGAAAGGAATTGCCATAAACTTTGGTCATGATTCATTCTCGTAAAAGTGCGGTTTGCCTGCCAACTCGCTAGGTCTCCTAATTTTTAACTGCGGGGGTTTCGTAAAATCTTAAAGGTTTCTAATGGGTTTGTATAAATAGGGGTTGTCTGTACTCCCTATGAGGTGACTTGTATTTTGGAATCATGCTGTGTAACGTTTTACCAAACGTGTACTGCAATCACAGCAAATGACTTGTTTATAAATGCCTGGGCATGATCTCACTCTAAGAAACCCCACTGCACACCAATTCGTCCACATAGTAGCGTGATTAGAAAATTCTATTTCTTCTCTCACTCTGAGAAGCGTTTCTTTGGTAATGACATCCGAGTCTTAAACAAACACAGAAGGCCTGAGTTGCGAGGATATTTCCGCATTTTTCACAATAGAAAATGCGCAAGCAGTTTTCGAGTAAAAATTGTGTGATGATCACAACTTAAACGTGGTGTTGTTCTGTTCTACGTATGTGGTGTTGTACATGTATACAGTCTGCGCTGCTGTAGTTTGACGTACGAGAGATTTTAATACGATAAACTGAAAAGTTAACTGATTCGGTTTTGATATTTGTGAAACGGTCATTGCTGCAATGCCAATGTTTTGGTAAATTGCGAGCTTTCTAGGGTCGAAACAAAACAGTGAAAACGCTTACCATACCTGACAGTCTGCGATCAAAGAGGCCGGCGCGCTGCGGTTTTAGAATGTACAGCGATTTTGAAGAACCAAAAAGAGGTTACACACGGTTAATGTCTTCACTTCTCCTCCGTTGGTTCCGTTCCCAGATCTGTCTTTTGCTCCTATCGAGTTGTATGTCTTTCGATTGAATACCTCTACCTCTGAGCACACACGCAAGGAATATATTGAACCATCAGGCGTGGTTTGTGAAATTATCGATGGCCTTAAAAAAACTGTGAGATTTAATTAGAACCCTTTTGATGTGCCGCCTTGATTGACGCATAGTCTATGTTCAAGGCACATCAACTTGTCGGCTCACAATAAATCACACCTAACAGTTTAAACGTGCGATAGCAATTGCAGCTGTATGCTTGTATTAATCGAACGGCGCATTGTTTCGGGGAACCAGCGGAGATGCAGTAATAAAGAAATCGATTTGAGGGGTCAACTTGCCTTAGGCTCCGACTTTAAGTGTTAATTATAGAGAATGTTAAAAACTCTCCGAGCTACGCTCATATTACCGGCTTGTTCAAATTTGAGTGCAAATTGCAATGGTACGCCCCCTCTTCATAAATGCTTGACAGGCAAAGAGATTAAACTACTGTACTCAATCTGTCCAAGAGCCTTTTGGCTCTGTGCTCACAACTGTGATTTACTATTGCGCGACCTCGCGCGTGTTCATTAGTAAGCGCTTGTATCGCCCTCGCGAAGACATGTATTTGACAGTGTTTGTATTGTTCACAAACCTTACTATGTCTGTCATGACCGATAAAGATCTGTTGCAAATTAAATCCGTCGGTTTGTGTGTTTAGCGAGAAGTAATAACACCAGTAGTGCAGCTCCTCTACGCTTCGCTCCCCTCGACTGAGAGTTCAACTTGGTTTAACAAGATGTCTTTTAAATTGGAAAGGTAAACGATTTTATTTACATAACATTTTGGACGTGTTAATAGAATTGTTTATACTAGAAATGTTTGCATTTCTTGTGTGCCGCCAAAAGCATTTTTGCTAATGGAATTAGGAAACGCATTTTGGCTTTCGGGTCAAAAGTTCTGGCGTGAACGATTTTTTTATTTCCCTGTGTAAAAATACTCCAAAATCGAGTGATGAGAAATGATGCTCTATGTCGGTTTTGTCAAAAGCGTGGAGTGATCCTATTGTTTGTGTCAGCTATCACACTTATGATTTCAAAAGAGAGTTATTTCAAGCGAAGCCCGAGCTTTGAATTTGCTCTTCCATATCTTCTCTTGAGCTGTGAGTTAAGTATCTCTTGTACTTACGCGTGGACTTTTCAAACGCCGGCTGGGTAAATTTCGGTTGGCCAAACCCGGAGCTTGCTGAACAATAGAACTAATTAAAACAAGTACATCCAGTCTGTGTTTATTCGCTTTTTTATTAACTCGTTGTGTTCCTTTAAATACTTCATCTGGACGATCTGACTAAAACTCACATACCCCGCTGGGTGAGGTTATACAATTTCTGCCCTAGCTTGTTTCAATTTTCGTGTAATTCCGAGCAAATTTGATACAAAACGAATGAAAATTAAAAACTTCGACAAGATACATACCATGTGGGTCTATACTGTCCGTAATTTTGTGAGTTCAACTAAAACTATTGTTTATCTCAGTTTCATGTTCAAGCTTAATGTTCTACGAGGCTAGTTCCATGTCTTCCGCAAATTTTAATCTGTTGTTAGCAACTTCAAAAACAAACCTTGTCACTTGTTCCAAGTGTAATTTATCTTTTAAGGGCGTTGTGGTCGGATAATGTTTCGATTTGAGTAGGGCATACTTATGAAATATAACACTAAAATAGAATCGACGACGTCGCAACAGAACAAAATTACCTGCTCAAAAGAGTGTGTTTTCAACTACACAAGGCACCCGTGGGTTTGAGGAAAACGGTCGCATTGAAAACCACCATAAGATATCTCTTTGATAAGCTTAATTGCTACTTTCGTTGATGGTTTTTACAAGAAAAAAGGCTCCCTGCTAAGTTTGTGAGAACGTCAAAAGGGGGACCAGTTGGTGAAATAATGCGTGCTGCCATGTTAAACGCAATGAATGTTTTAGGAGGTAAATTTGAAACGAGGCATCTAGAACTCGTTTACCTATAATTTGAACAATGCAAAGCAGGATAGAATCGGGAGAAATTTGCGTAAAATTTCTTGGAAGCCGGAAATATTTGTCGCCAATAAGAGAGGAATGCCGTACAACTCGAAGGCTGAGAGGGAGAGCCTACTCCATCGCTCTCAGTTGAAACCGCAGTTTTTGTTTATTTTTCTGAACAATTTATCGACGCTTTATTTGTCTCCTCTTTCTTTTGCGTTTGCTAAACACAAAAGAGATTTTAGTGAACCTGTGATCTGAAGTCTACCTCGTCAAAGCAACTGAGCCGGAAACAGAATTTTGTTTCCTTTGTGTCTTCGACGTCGAATACTGTTATTCTCGAAAACACATTTGTTCGTCGCTATAGAATTTATAACATATGTGATTATATTAAGCTGAGAAATGCTCTTGATTTAATGATAAGTGAACAATATCGACGATTGGCATAACGTATCAAATCTTTCGACCGACAGTTTCAAATCAAAGCCTTTAAGTCTTCTTAGCTAGTTTTAGGGCGCCGCAATTTTTATTGTTCCAAGTTCGAGATTGTTTGCAGTTCCTTTGATGTTAGTTCCTTTGTTCATTCTATGGAACACCTGCTTTTAAGGAAATTCTCTATTGTTCACGATTTGTGTCCATGCCCTCATAAAAGGTTTGTTTTCCCGCCCCAGGAACATATGACATGAGAGGGGCGGAAGGAGGAATTGATTTGTTGTTGTTGTTGTTGTTGTTTTTTTCCACGTGTTTTTAAATCCTTAGTTTGTCAGCCCCCGAGGTACTTGAGCGCACTCTTGGGTGAAGTCTGTTTTCTTACCTGTCTAATCCACTGGATTTTGGCGTTTGAGTACCGGTTATCGCTAATGGAATGCCGTTCCGCCCAGATCTTTGTTTTCAAGTCACGTTGCTTCGATACCACATGGATCGTGAACCTGATGTTTTAGTATCAGGAGGGTAGAATTAGAAAAATATTTGAACATGCTCTCTGTGGACGGAGATTTCTTTTCGCTTTGAGCGCGCGATTAAATGCTTAGCTTAAGCGCGTTACAGAAACCAGCTGCATCGTCAAATTGGTTCTTCGACAATATATAGAGATAATTTGAGAAATTTGGGCGTTTACATACATACGTACGATGGAATGAAAACCAATTAAGCCATCAAGCCTGTACTTTGATCGTGAAAGCGGCGCGAATTACGATCGCTTTGCTCAAGAGCTGCCTGGAAAATGAACCTTGCAAGTTCCTGTGGTTAATACTCATAGAATTCGATTTCGGGTTGATGTTAAAGTGAGGTCCCATTAACTCTGTCCCCACCTGTGGTTAAAGGGATTTAATGAATGGAAAAAAAAATGAGTGGAAAATCGTTCTTTTGAACCGTAATAACAATGCTTCGTGGCGATTTTATCTCAGCATGCGTAGTTATTGCTGGCTTGTGTTAAGTGCCATTATAATTCTAAGTATGTATCAGTAAGTAGAAATGTAAACACAAATCTCTTTTATTTTGTTAACTTGGTATACGTAGAGTTGTTATCAATAAAGCCGCTTTTTAGTTGAGTCAGTACCGTTTTGAAAAAGTGCGATTCCGTATCGTATGTTTTCGTGAAAATTCTTCAACAGTGCATTATTATTATTTTCTTTATTAAATCGAATGTCGCCATGAGCGAGCGCCATTCAAATTCAGTGAAATATCGACTCCTTTGCGATTTCTTTAATCTGTTTTCTCGAGGGCATGCCCTTCTCTGATCAAATTCAGCCTACTTTCCTGGTCGATGTAACCTGTGTAGCTCTTCACGGGATGCAAATTAGTAAAACACTTAAGTGCCACATGTAGAGCTTGAAAAGCGGTACTTCAACCCGAAAATGAATTCGCCAGACATGGTGGCCGTTTAGAGAGATTCGGTTGAAAACAGGTGTTTTTCCACTTAGAGCTAGTTTAAGTAAAGCTACACGCTGAAATGTTTCTCTACATATGATCCAGTGCACTCTCGATCGCCACTTTTGGTCAGTTATTTTTTTATATTTTGATGAAAGGTTTACGCCGTGAAAAAATCTGCGGTCGTTGCATTAAAATATTTGTTCCCTGAGGCAATTGAAACAATTTAATCGAATGCAAACTGAACTAGGTTTTCTCTCTAACCAGAATTTCTTTAGTGGCTTTATATTTTGAAGAAGTAGGCACAACAAAATTCAGTATTTACAAATATAATCTCGAGAACGACATTTTAAGAACTCAATTTTAGTTTTGACCTGTTCATTCATTAGTAGTTGAAAGATTTAACGCTAACTTGAACCTGGTCAACACTCTTCACATTTCGACAGCATTGGAAATATTCTGACCGAAAGAAAATTTATTCAAAAGTGCTTGACAAAAATGCAAATTATTCCATAAGCGAGAATTGTTGATTATTTGAGAATATTCAGTAGGAGCTAATTTGGAAATTCGTGTCGAGACGTAGATACCGGTTCAGTGTTTTTACGGCCCAAATTTTAGAATGTAGAAATAATGGCACTTAAGATGCATTTCAGTCGAAGACAAAATATTCCATGCGGCATTCCGAGATGGCCTATTATTGCATGTCATGGAGCCAGTTGTAACAGCTAAAAAATTGGACAAGTTGGACTCGATAATTTCTTAAGTTACAAGTAAGAACGAATTATCTAAAACGACTGTCGAAGTTAACAATCAGAAAAAAGGGGCTGTCGCTTGAACAAAACAGACCTTTTGAAGACCAGCGCATCACAGACTCATTATACTGACAGTGCTATTTAAACTGAGGCTGAATTTGGCCAAAAGACGACAAATTGCAGTTAAGGTGTTAACTGATATAGCCCACAAGTGATACTACGCACGGATTTTCAAAGTACGTTGCCGTAAGCAAGCAAAAATGTCCCAGGGAACGTGAAATCAGTGAGTTACAGTATTACGACTTGTGTTAGCGATCAGATCATGAAACACATTTACTTTAAAGATGATGCTTGTTTTTAAAACACAAGGGGAGGGACGGCTTAAACAACAGGCGCTTGTTGCATGATCCTCCTGGACTCATCCCAAAATAGGACTTACAAGAACAACATTGACTTTCATACCTTTCACTACAAGGCGTCTTCTTTCTGGAAGAACCAACTCGCCTGTTTGGCTTAGTGGGAGGTTACGGGGTCGTTGTTGTCAAAACGCCTGTTTCAACGTAGACTGGCCAAGTTCCTCTCGAACAAAGATATACATTTGACCCTTCCTTGGCCTTCCACGCCCCTCCGCCCTATACCCGCTTGTCACTCAAACCTGGAGATATCGAGATTTGCGAATGCAGTAACTCGCGGAGCTAGGCACTGTAATAATTTAAGGAGGTTTTTTCTAGTCCTGTTGACATAAAGGACTAAGCTTAAAAGCTGAAATATAGCAACAACAACACAGTTCCCTATAGAGCCTCCCATTTCTGACGATAATGCACTTCTCGAACACTACTGAATTAAAGATGTTTCCACCCACGATATTACATCACTCGGTGGGTTTTTATAAGTTCGCGTGAAGACCTAAAAACTGTCAAATGATTTCAGTTTTGTCTTGTGGACATGAATTGAAACTGGTCCGTCATGTGTGTCTTGTGACTCCGTTTGCTCTCAAACGATGGGTTTGGAATCGTGTGCTGGCTGTCATTGGTGACACTTCAGCTCAAATTGCATTGCAAACAACAGGTAGCTAGTTTCAAGCGAAGTATTGCAGGCATCAGGAATTGAAAATTTCAGTCGAATCGATTCTATCATTGTTGATGAGAAAGAAGTAGTTTAACGTTTGATCAATGGTTGTTCTGACCAGACTTCCAAGCTTTACCAATGTTATTAATATTTGAAATTGCGTGCAGTGCAAGGGTTTTTGAGACTGTAACATTAAAAAATTATATCACAAAACAAAGGAATAGGAGGCAAGAAGTGTGGGGAAAAGCCTTGATTACCAGTTATCTTTTTGCCTGGTTCCGCGCATATTTCCTTTGCTTTACCAAAAGAAAATAGAAAGCAAGAAAAACTTAAGAGCCTTCGCCATCGATGTTTCAGTTTTTAGAACACTGAGTGAGTAACCTAAAGAATCATACCCGGAAGTTGTGTTAGGAAAGACTGAATTTCGGAGAACAAAGGTTATCTGGCCGTTGTTTTGCCTCGCCGAATGCAATTTTCCCTTTACTTTGCCAGAAGGGAATGGATATTTTCTTCCCATTTTGGCGAAAGGGGGAATGAAGTATCGGGTAAATCCTATGTACTCGAAATGATTCACAGAAACAAAGCGCCTCGCTTTGATCGGGTCCCGGCCCGTTTAATACTATGAGAGAATTACGCATGGCTATCGTAAAAGTACAGTGCAAGTCAGTGATTGATTTAGTTCGAATTAAAGCTTCAGAAGAGAAGCCCAACGTATAGAAAAATCGATCAAAAATATATATTCCATTGAATTAGATTCTGGATCTCGTTCAGTACTGGTAACCACCCTTTCTTATTATCATGCATTAGCACAATCAAGCTCACGACCCTCTGGCTATTGAGGAAATAATTATGTTTCCGCTACCTTTTCGTGACATTCACAGTCCTTTCCAAGAGAAATGAACTTTACCGAAGAATGGGGTCGTGCTAAAGTACACCGCAGCTTAGTAACTAAATGGCGTGAAATGCCAAACTCAACCCAGTATGCCAAGAGATTTACGATGCACTCTTATGTGAACTTCAACTCCGAGATCTGTCTTCTTACCTAACTCGGCTTCTACCTGAGATCTATGCCTCGTGCATTGACTGCATGGTAAAAACCATTAGAGTTCATTACCCATCACAGATCTTTTTTCTAGTGTACCACAATTCTTGGCTGCTCTGACTATCAAAGGACGTTTGATTACTGTGGCATTTCAGACGTTGAGTTAGGGTGGAGAGGGACAAAGGAAAGTGTCAATACCATACAACTGACGTTTCTCTCTTTAACTTGAGGAGAGGGCGTGGCCCAGTGGTTAGAGCGCTGGATTTTCATGCCGAGGCTCGGGTTTCAAATCCCGCTCTTACACTAACTGAATTTGTCTTCGGTGGTTCCGAATTCAACTACACCACCCTTTGTAAATAGCGGACTTGTTGCCTTCTTCCAGTTGAATTTCCTATTGTTGTTAAGTTTAATTGAATTGTTTCCTCAGTCTACACACGGCCCCACGAGCTTCAAGCTTAAACTACCCCCGTGCGTAAATACAGTCTCTTTGCTTCACTTAAATCACTATGGTCAACGGACAAAAAGTCCGGCCGGTGTGAGGCAGAGTTTTCATGGGCACCTTCATGCGGTAGCTCAATCTGGATTGCGACTAAAATTTAGCGTTTGATTGTGTCATTCCCCACCGATGTAGCCCGACGCTTTCCTTTTAAGTTCACACCTACAATTAAGAAGGATCAGTATATTAAGCTTCAATCTTTATGTTACTATTATGTCATAGCAAAGGCCATAAATGAATTGAATAAACTACTATTTTCAGGGCTTGATCAGTGGAACCATGAAGGAGGCTGTCCCACGCACCGGTTTCACTTTCCTAGCGGAGGATTTGATTGATTAAGGTAAATGCCATATGCTCTTGAACATAACTTTCGCGCACGGACTAATGGATATTAATACTTCGTGATTTCTTGTTTCCCAAACAGAATCGCTATTCAAATTTAACTTTTGAAAAGCTATTTCCACGTTGTCTGCTTTGTACGTAGATCATTAATTACGAAATTAAGACTCGTTATGACAACTAGTGTTAATTTGACTATTTGCGGCTGGCTTTAATTTGTTAACCAGCTCATATTGGTCTTGGGCGATACACACTAGGGAGCTTAAGCAAAGGCGTTTTTGAGCCACGTACGCCAACCTGAAGTGGACGTTTCGTATTCTTGGGCAGAGGTTTCACCGAAATTTTCGAGCAAATCGTCTCTATAAGAGTAAAGACGCCGAGCGGTACAAATGTGGTCCCTACTGACACATTACAGAACTATTCTTTGGGACTCTTCCGGTCGACAAAGAATAAACGAACTATTTCGTAATGGTGTTCTTTTGGCACCTATTCCTTTCTGGTATTAACCAATTAGCAATTAGTGTACACAACACAGTTCACTCAAAATTCCTAGAATACTCCGGCGGAACTGTGCGCGGCCAGTTGCAGAAATGTCAAACTCGGCAAAGTCGAGCCAGACTAATAATAATAATAATAATAATAATAATAATAATAATAATAATAATAATAATAATAATAATAATAATAAAACTTTATTAGGGATGACAGATAAAGACATCGTCTTTTTCGAATACCTACTCTTTTGGAAAACCTTATTGCAGTAATTCGTATATTCCTAAGCCCTAATTGGAATAAACAGAAAACGTCCAATAAAATGAGTCAATAGTGGAAGTAGGCTCTCCCGAAAGTGACTGACT
>BLFK01000938.1:146023-151023 GCA_014634185.1 Astreopora myriophthalma | reverse complement strand
GATGGACCAAACGTTATGTACTTTAGCGGTGACTCAACATTCGCATTTTCGGAGCCCAGTGATTCTTAGTGAATATAAAATATAATATGGACTACTGCAATTACTTTTTCAGTAAGTATTGTCATGTTTTTTTGTGTGTTCAAACTATAGTTAAAAATAGTTTATGTCAAACCTGTTTAACTGCTGGCACAATTTAGGCGAGAAACAGAGAGACTTTCTGAGTTGTATAGAGGAAAGACGAAGGTAGACCCGTTCTAATTGTACCAGCTTTTATGTTATCATATAAGACGACAAAATGTTTAGGGAAAAAGCGTTCTCACGTCAAAGAATGGCAAGCCGAGTAGACACTAATATAACTCAGTGACAGTGCCTGCGTTAGCCCAATCTGACTGGGTGATTCTTGAAACTTGTCCGAGATGGAACGCTTTTAATATTTATGTGCAAACACGGTGGACTTTGAGCGAGCTAGAATGAACTATTTTGTACAGAGTTGGACAAACATGTAGCTTAAGAACCGGGCCGTCTAAACTTAAGACTGATACTTCGCACCGTTTTTTAAATAGTCTTTTCTCATTCCTCCATTTTCTTCGGTCTCGTGACTGAAGCAAAACGGTAGGAGGATGTATAATATCATATAACAATCGATTTGTTTGGCTGTGGGCTCAACACGGGCCTTTCAATATTGTTCTCAATTGTGTTCTCACAAGCGGGATTTGGCACCCGGCTCACTAAGCCGCCCGCGTTGTTGCTTTTGTAGTACTTATTTGTCATACTGTTCTTACTCTAATTTTACACAAATTTTATGGTGTCTCTGAACATTAAGTGATTTAATATTGAAACATATTTGAGTTCAGTATTGCTGCATTACGTAACGCAGTGTTGGACTGATATATTTAACTAGTGATATTTAGTATTACTCGCGCGTCTTGCAAGATTTGTACATTTGCGCTTTTGCTTTTCGACATGTCAGGGAAGAATAAAGGCAATCCACAAATCAACATAACATCTAATCAAGTACCTTATCCTCCTTTCAAAGGAAGACGAAACTCGGAGGGAAGAGGGAGTCGTTTGGTGAACAAGAATGGCAAACTTCATCTTCGTTCCTCCAATATTCCCCAGAAGAGAGAACGCTTCTTGGCGGATTTCTTCACTTCGTTTATCGACGCAAAATGGCGATGGGTGTTCGCCTTGTATTCGGTAGGTTTTCTCTTCAGTTGGGCGTTCTTCGGTACCGTCTACTTCCTAATATTTTGGTTGCGACAAAAATTTGATAATGGTGTACTTTGCGTGGAAAAAGTCGATAGTTGGACATCGGCGTTTTTATTCTCAGTGGAGTCACAAACAACTATTGGATATGGTGGAAGACAGGTAAGAACTCATAATTATTTTTTGTCCTGTTTTTGAGGCAGATAACAAACCTGTGCGCTGCCTTTACCACTGAAAACGGGTCATGTGATTTTGATACAAGTCGTAGGTTTTATCCCCCAAAACAGACTAAGCATGCTTTGATTTAACTGTATTAAATTTCACACCAATGTAGACCGACATCTGATTTCTCCTTACAATATAGCTAAATCATCAAACAAACAGGTTAGCAGAATTTTAAAATTGTCAGCTGTCTATTTGTTTAAACCTTGAAAAAAATTGGACAGGACTTACAAAGACCAATTTCATGTTAACATTCAAACAAACCTATTAAATCGTTTGTATACTGTGATAACCTCGGGTTATTCGATTTATCTTTTCCGCTCTTTTCAACAAAGAGCTTCGGGTTGAAATTTTTCCTGAGCGTCTGAGGTATTGCGTTGACCTGTCACGTGGTGCAGAACCCTTATGATCTGTCCTACATGTGGGTGGCTAAGACAACGTAAAATGAAACTGCCTTTATTACTAAGAAGACAATAATTTGTTGCATCGGAGCACAATCCAAGATTTTAATACCAGAGCAAAGGTAGTAGCACTGCCGTTTTCGGTTGTTTTTTGTGGCCTTAATCTATGTATAATTTAAGTCTGGGAATTTCGCTATAGCTTTCTACGTCAATCAAGTGCCCAAAATGGTGATTTGACAAAACCCTTGAGTATTTGCCGGAAAACGCCGCGGCGATGTCTAAGGGGTGTGCTTCGCGGCCTGGCCATAGGTTTTTCGTAAAATGATTTACCTCAGTGCACCTTACAAATGCGGATGGTGAATGAGGAGAGTTTTTATAAGAGTGCTTTTCACCTTAGCCTTACCTAAAAGTGGATGAACTTCAAATCGATAGAAAGTTGATATACGGCATGTTCCAAAAATATCCAATTTATATTGTCTTGGAGTGTTAAAGCTTGCAGAATACAAGTGGGTTTGAAGGAAAGCCGTGCGATTTATCTCCGGCATCGTGTAACACGAAAAGAACAGCAAGAGGAGAGACCTTCTCTTGACTCCTAGTATTTGAAATGTACGATATTAGGCAAGAAGTGTTGTTTCAGTGGAAGCTCTAAAAGAACAACACTTAGAATTCGAAGACATCTCAAGGTGATGAGAGAGAGTCGGTTGTCAAGAAGGCGCCAAAGTACCATGGAGTGCCCATTAACTATTCAGAGGATAACGGTTGTATTAAAAACAATATAGAATTCATGCTAGAGCTTTGCACTGAAGAAACACCAGAGCACGATTAAAAGCCTTTTTCCTTGCCGGACACAGTGCCGGTATAACAGTGGCCGATATTCCATCACTGCTTAGCCAACCCCGCAAAACTCTGAAATTGCACATCAGTGACGCATTCTGTGACAATGATCTCAGGTTCAGTAGAGTTTTTTTTTTAAATCTTGGTCAAGTATCGGGAATAACAATGACGATGGCAATGAAAATAAGGAAGCGATGACATCAGTATGTCCGTATGACTCTTCAACGTCTGTGTCTGTCTGGCCATGGACACCATTTCTAATAATTTCCGGCCGTGAACGTGATTAAAAGGAAAACCACAGCACGATGTGTGATACTGCGGAAGAAGTTGTACTTGAAATGTTGTGATGATACTGATTAAGTTAGTGATTTATGCGTAATCATTACATGGACTTGTTCTAATAATGACGCGGAATCCGTTGTTGGGCATCCTGACAGTATAGTTCTCCTGTTTATTAGCAGACTTTTTTTTAAACAAAGCGTACTATTTTTGCATGGCAAGAGAGGTCGCAAAAGAGAACTCTCTGGTTTCTTCCATTTTGCGTACCCTAAATATCACTCGCGTGTTTTCAAGCACACTGCGAGCAGAGTCTCCGTTTACCTTTCACGGGCGAGAGAAGGTAAAAGGAGACTTTTATATCTTCTCTCGCCCTTGTAGAAGGTGAAAGGAGACTCTGACCGCAGGTTGGTCTTCAAGCAGG
Organism: Astreopora myriophthalma; assembly: GCA_014634185.1. Taxonomy (NCBI): domain Eukaryota; kingdom Metazoa; phylum Cnidaria; class Anthozoa; order Scleractinia; family Acroporidae; genus Astreopora; species Astreopora myriophthalma. Next base: position 147,660 of record BLFK01000938.1, on the reverse strand, counting down.
AAAAGGTCTGAAATTCAAGCGACATTTTGCCCTTAAGGCGATATTTAGGAAATTCAGGCGACGTTTTAACGATATTTAGTACGCTTTTTTGATGGCACTGTATACCTACTCTGAAACAAGTAGCGTTGTAATCCGGGAAAAGTAAAATGACCCAACTGAAGTGAATTCGATTCCAAAAGGGTTTCAATCTAAAAATTATTTTCTTTTCAACACAGATCACCCCAGAATGCCCTGAGGCGATAATTTTCCTTCTTCTCCAGTCCCTCACGGGTTTTATGTTGTCTACATCACTTCTGGGACTCATTTTCGCGAAACTTTCACGCCCTCGTTCCAGGGCCCAAACGGTAATGTTCTCGAAGCATGCAGTCATAGCGGAGCAAGATGGGTTGTTGTCGTTAATGCTCCGCGTTGGTGACGCACGTAAAAGCCAGTTACTAAACGTTACAGTATCTCTACACTGTTTCCAATTCCGCACCACTACCGCAGGACAAGAAATCCTGGTATGCCAACAAGAACTTCCGATTTCTACTGAACACGGAATAGAGGTCAGCCAACAAATCAGTCCGTTTCTTTTATTACCCTTGACAATCGTTCACGTGATCAATGGGGGCAGTCCGCTGTACGAACTTGGTGCTCAAGATCTCAAGTTTTCTCGAATGGAAATAGTGGCTGTGTTAGAAGGTGTTGTCGAATCAACAGGCATGGTTACTCAGGCCAGAGCCTCATACTTAGCAGAGGAAATTGTTTGGGGTCAACTGTTCCACCCTATCTCTGTAGTAAGAAACATTGAACGGGGCTGGAAAGCAGATTTCTCCTCGTTTGACAATACTTATCGAGTCAGAACGCCAACTTTGTCTGCCAAGGATCAAGAAGAGTCAAAGTGTAAAGGGATTGAGTGTGAGGGGTTTGAAAATTGTAAAGAAGACAAGAAGCCAAAGATCAGTGAGTATCAAGTATGGATTCGACAAGAAGATACCGAGTCATCGCTGCAAAACCGTGGAATTCACACTAACAATAACAGCAAAGCTGTGTAACAAAGTAGTGATATTACCTCTGATTCTTGACAGAGGTAAAAAGGTTTATTTAAAGGCATTCAGTTTTTTTTTCAACCCAAGTCAGTTGCAAAGTTTACTGGCTAATGATGTAACAATGGCACTCATTGAAATGATTCTTTCTACAGATGGGTGGTAAAATTAAAGGAAGAAAACCATCGGTTACTTATTGGGTGTTTTTTAAAACTCGGTATCGGGAATGTACGCCGCACGAACCCACGAACTCTCTTTACTTTTCGTTTTCTTTCGTATTTTCAGAGCTTCATTTTATGGTAGAGCATGATTCGCGAAAGCCAATACAGTACCTTGTATGAGAAAATTACTTCGCAGCTATTTTTTTTACAAGTACAAGTTTTATAGAAATTTGACTTTTTCATATTATAATAGTATCTGAATGAACTATATTATATAGTGTCAATTGATTTAGCGCTGACTGAATAATTGCGGATACTACAAATCTAATTAACGGTCATATCATGTGTAGTTGTGGTAATTAGGGTTTACTTGTCCCAAGTAACTTCAATGCAGGTCACAAATGTTGGGACATTCACCACATTTGTAGACTACCACCCCCCCCCCCCCCTT
>BLFK01000938.1:126919-143291 GCA_014634185.1 Astreopora myriophthalma | reverse complement strand
GTCCTTGTTTATGAATAATTACTTGATATTTATGTGCCATTTGTGGTTATGTATGCATATTTTTATATCCCGGAGGACCTTTTTAAAGTTGGTATCGAGCTATGAAAACAAACTGTAAAAACATAATGCAAGGCAAAGTAAACTTGCTATGAACGCTCCTTGAAAGCAAAGTTCTTGGTGCTTGAATACTCCTTGAATTTTATATGCCAGACCAGCACAAACTCTGTAAATGTGCATCAACGCTTACAGATTATCAATCAAATTAAATAACAGTTAAAGATTTTCTCGTGATATATTAACACTTCAGATTTAGACCTGGCTCTTTAAGCCAAAAGGCACAAGATATACATACTAACCATTTGAATCATCCTCATCATCATAAATTTCCCCAAAATCCTCAACTAATGATTCATGGACAAGCTCTGAGTCAAAGGACAAAACTTCAACTCTAAAAAACAAATTATGTTTATCTTGATGATTTTGTGATCACCATTGTAACAATAAATAAGCTAAGCTAGCGTGGAACCCCATTATTGGACCACTCAACAGGTCATGAAGATTTGACTGCAACAGGCTACGAGCCTTGGTTGAAAGAATGATGGAAGCATTTCAACCTGTGACTTAACACCATAATTACATTTTATTTCCAGATTAGCATTAAGCAAGGCTTATACTCACATATCACCCAGCCTTCCATAATTATCACTTGGGTAATAAAAGTCGTAAACATATCCTTCTTTGTTAGACTTTTTCTGCCCTGTTATAGGTTCTGAAAAAAGGTTAGTGTGTGAGAGTGTCAAACTTCGTTTATATAGAGTGCTTGGTTGTAAATCAGACAATTTACATTTTGCAGATTCCTTCCTTCAGAAAATTCCACCACTAGAAAACTAGTATATACTTTTATTGCCAAGTGCACATGGTAAGGTGGAACCATGATGCAAAAATTTCTTTACCTTGGAACCTCTACAATGCCTTAAACATCTCTGCACCCCCCATTGTGCGTTGCATTAAAATGTTTGCACCATAACTGTAGAAGAACCATGTAATCACTTACCTTCAGACACTGTCAGTTTTTCACGAATCATCCTAACAGAGTTGCAAAGGATTGCATTTGTGTCATCAGACTGTTGCCTCATTCTTGCCCTTCTTTCCTCTCTCTTTGCCTCACTGTTTAATGGAATGGAAATTATGGTCAAATTGATAGGCCACGATATGACAAATTCATGAAACACAAAGCTCTTCTCAAATCATTTTTAAACTTTACATTTGAACACAGGGTTTTCAATCAAATCCATCTTTTTGTTCTTGCTGGCAAAGGACAAAACATTCCAATAATTTTGACATTATATCTTTGTTTTAGTCCAACACATCCTGAACTTTTGTAGTACTTTCATCTCAAATAATCAAGTACAAAATTACAGCACAAGATTCTCGTCAGGACTTGGTAGGCAATAAGCTACATGAAAAAAATCCAGTTTTGGTAAATATTTTTGGGCTTTAATGTGACAGATGAGAAATCATTATTCAGTAGTTCAGGTACACATATTTGACATTACAGGGCCCATTTGTTCGAAAGCCGATTAACGCTAACCCTTGATTAAAAAGTAACCGACGTACTAATTTCTCCCTCTGAAAACACTGTCAAAAAATGGTTTTAGTCTAAAGCGGAAGAAAAGTGTAAGTCACAAGTGATAAGCAAAAATCTTTTGGGAAAATCTTTGTGAATTGGTAAATAAACTGGAATCAAAGTTCACTCTAACCCAGGGTTAGCTTAATCGGGCTTTGAACAACTGGGCCCTGAACTCTACTATATTAATACTTAATACAGAAAATTAAATTACATCACCTAATTTGAGCTTCTTCAGTTTTTACCACATCATAAACACTCAGCAGCCTCTGCACCTCAAGATCAACATCATCAATTTCCTCAAATGCGTTATCAACATTACTGGTCCCTTCCCCAGATGATCTAGTCTTACTTCCTTGATCACTGCTTAATGAATAATAATTATAATAATCACAATTATTAATGTATCAAAGAATTATTTAATAAGCATTTATTTTATTTTATTACGGAGTCAAACTACTGTACTAACATAACGAACCTCTAGAAAACATCAAATGTTGCTTTATTTCCCTTTAAATTGATGGGCTCTGAGCAAGAACATCTTAAGTGACCTTTTGTAACATGTTTGTTCATTTCGCAAATTTACGGCCATATTTTTTTACCAAAAAAACCCAGCCATTAACTTATGGAATTGCCTATCCTAAGTGGAGTAAAGAAAATAATGACGGAAAAGAAAAGAAATGGGCACTGGGGTGAAGAGTGGGGTGGGGTGCAACACAGGGGAAAAATGTTTTTTTTTTCCCCTTTTTATCCCATTGCCCTAATTTTTGGCATTCATCATAGGGAAGTTCACCCCCATAATTTTATTAAAGTCACTTAGGACTTTTTTGCTTAGAGCCCTTCAATTTATACCCCTCTTTACTACTGATAGTTCAAAATAATAATGAATCATTAATTTAACAATGCTTAGTTTTAAATACGATAATGTAGAAATTCCTGCATGCTAACAGTTCTGCAGACTTTTACTTGACCCTATTTTGTTCAAGTGTGCAATCCGTATACCTTGAGCGCAAAATTGATCCCTGGTGCTCAACTGCTTGCCAAAACCCTTTATCAAATCCTAATGCAGTATATTTGACTGTCTGGAGGAATATTTCAGCCTTATTCCATTCCAGTTTGCTCTCTCCTAACACCAAACTAGCATCATTCCTTCTTGATCATTTTGTGAATTAGTTGTTCAGTAAATTTAAAAACAGGAAGTGGCATCAGTGGACATACTTGGAAGAATCTTTTTCATTTTCTCTGTGTGAGGAAATAACTTTAAATCTTGATTCCTGATTTAAAAGCTGGTGAAATAAGCAAAAAGTTCATTTTTATATGCATCAGTTATTAAATTGTCATCAAAATATTATTTTGATGCATGTGTTATGTAGAGAAAAAAAGACGACAAGATTAAGAGTGAGTGAAAGCGAATTGTACCTTTTTCTTTTGTCGCAACCTTTCTTGTATTGTTTGTTGATCAGGTATGTGAGATTTCATCATCTTTTCATGACTTAAGGATTCCTTGTGAATCTTGGCCTGAAATGACAAATATGATCAGTGAAAGACTGACTCCACACTATTTTTTTAGCATAACATGTAGGGTTACATGTGTCACAAATTAAAGACATCAAAATTCTTGAGTAAAAGGCAGCCGCCAGTACAATTTAAGCCAACATTGCTGTGAACTTCATGGTACATGTAGTAAGAAACCTGTTGCTTCAAAACTAGGGTGGAAAATTACTTGCTTCTGTTTTCATTGAATTGCTTATGCATCTTTCCATTAACCCCTTACCAAAAGGTCTTTCTTTTTGGAATCATCTCCTTGAGGCACACTTCCAACAAACTTGAAAACCCGTTCAACTAAAATAAGAGAGAAAAAAAATTGAATCAGAAGCTCTCATGATAAAGTTATAAAAACAGCTGTAATGCTAATATTTTACACCAGGTAATACTTACTTTAAGCCCACGAGTATTTTATATAAACTTACAGAATTTTAACTTAGTATCAGGTGTATCTTGACTATTATTTATTTTAGCATATTTGTAAATTAGGTTGGAAGATCTCAATTGGGACCCTGCTTCAAACAACTTTGGGAAAGATTTCCATACAGCTCCCAACATTAATTATACATGTATATTCCTACTAAAGCCTAGTTCTCATATGCCGCCGAACTACCTGCGACACAGCCGCCGGTACTGCCTGGGATACTGTTCCGACATATGAGAACATACGCCAGCGGTAACAATAACCATCGTTAGGCCTTTGCCGCTGGCTTGCGTGCGAAGTTGACTTGAGTTCAACTTCGCAGACATGTCGGCGGTTCTTCATGAACACCGGCGATGAAAACATTTTATGAGAACGTAGTCGGCGATGTCCCAGCGGGCAAATTTATCCCACAATTCATTCCATCCAATTGATTTGGCGCCCTTTTTTGAGTTTACCGGGGATACGTCACAAGTACATCTGGGGCACCACTGCGATGCAACTGGGACGAAAAATCAATTCAACCGGCGACCACAATGCATGTGATCGCAGGTATATCGGCGGCATATGAGAACCAGGCTTAACCCTCTTCCAAAAAGAACGAGCATGAATAGAGTTTTGCTCGGAATATGCATGCATACTGAAGTAGGGACCTGTAAGGAAATCTTGCCCAACTTTGCTCAGGGCTTAGTTATTTGAAGGGTGGATAGTGCTGTTCACTAGATAAATCACCGTCTTTGAAAGTTTCACTCATCTGCTCTATTCATCTTTGCTCATAGCTACCCTACATGTTAAAGGCTGTCACACAATCTTGATGAATTAGGATCTCACAAAAATTTTAGTTGCACTTCACAAGTCTTGCAGTCTTAGTTTACTCATGCAAATTTAACATTATACTTGTGGTGTTGTATAATGCACCTATCAGTGTTAAACCTCAGGGTGAAAGGGGCGGGCTAACTCAGCACAATTTGACATTTTCCTAGACATTTTCTTTTCTTTTTCCTTTGCGTGTGTGTGTCCTTTGGCAATGGTTCATTTGATCACTGTTTTCTGGTGTTTATCAATTAATCTTGACGTAACACTTCAAGGTTCTCGTTCAAGAAAATCACTTTCGGTATAATATTAACGATACCACCTACAGCAACGTATTGCCCTGGGTTGTCATTATGTTAGTTTTTATTTATACAAAACCTCACGTATTCAAGAAAAGTAATCTCTGTAAATATGACAGTCATTTGGTGCGATCGAAATTTAGAAATCACCTGTTGAGGAGAGAAAATCTTGCTTCGATTCTGCATTTCCCTTATCGCTGTCTTCTTGCTTCTCGATGTGGGGCTTCTTGAAAACCTGAGCAACAACTACAACATACAAAATTCCCTGCGTTCGAACTACGTAAGGAGGAAGTACAAAATTTGACAAGGTATTTTTGGTTAAGGGGAGATGAGAGAGAATGACGATTAAATTGATGAGGCTTATTAACATACGCAGTGCATCCAGTGGATCTTCGCTTCTCTTTCGTTTTATCCTTAGGACGACTGAGCCACTTTCGGCCGCCATTTTGAAAAAGTTGTCTTGCTAAGATTGAGGGAAGGTTGCCATGGCGCTCCCATCGCTGACCAAAATAATCGCTTGCTCAGGAGGAGGTTCAGCTCACGCGGGCATGCGCCAAGAAAAAGCGGGAATTTTTTTCCCGCCAAATATGAGCAGCAAGGCGCGTCACCAGATGATGCTATCTTGTTTCACAGTGTAACACAGTTGTTGTTCCGTTGCTTCAAAGTTCCGCCCAATTTCATCTTGGCTTTCTCATTACTAGCTCAAAGGTGTGAAAAAGTGCGTGACACTGTCTTCCGGGAGTCGAAGGTAAGCATTTCAACTCTTTTTTAATGAACTTGTCATGGCAGTATTAATTCCGAAGTCAGTATGAACACACGATTGTTCAACGGCATTTTTTGTCAGACAAATGTTTTGATTTCTATCGAACATTTTGTCTTTAGCCTGCTCTTCAACAAAATTAATACAAAATACTCATAAGATTCAAGCTTTCCATCTTTCATCCAACAAGTTAAATCATTATGCAATTCAGTAACATAATACACCAAATTCATAAATGGCGGCTAACAAATTATTCTATCTTTATGCTCATTTTCCTCACTAGCCTCGTTAGCATGTAAAAATTGAAAGGATTTTTTGCTTTTAAGTGAGGCTAATGAGGAAAATTAGCATTAAAAAAAAAAGAATAATTTATTGTAGATGTGAAATGAAATTGCATGGTTTGAGCTACGGGTTATAGATGGGAATGAAGAAATGATCCTCCTACTTTACTGGGCAATTCAAGGCTGTCCCATCAAGGAAAAGTAAAGGCCACACAAACCTTATTTTTAATAGTCTAAACTTAATTAAGTTCCAGTTATTCATGATATAAGCGCAAACATGCTCCAAAACGATCCGATGCTAAGTTGTTATAAACAAGCCATTTCAAACTGAAATGGTGTCTCGTTTCGAGAATGGTATGGGCAGGAGAAAGGATAGACTATTTTGGTGGGGCTCCCTCGATTTGTCATACTACGAGAAGGATGGATACTTGTTCATTTCCGCAATACACTTCACAGCTATCAAGTCTACAATTACCAATCTTACCTTCAAATACCAGTGCGTTGCGTTACTTTCCGTGAATTTTCAAATACCCAAACTTCACCGCTTCTTAGGACCACTCAAAAGGTCATTTTGTTATTTAAATGTAGTCAGTACATGTCCCAAGTGGTACGTGCATGTATTAGATCACAGCGAATTCACGCATGCGCAGACGTCAATCCAACAAAAGATAAAACAAAAAATCTGGACCAGTAACGGTACCTCTGGACGCATTGCCTGAGCGATGTACCATGACGAGTCTCCTCGAGTTTTCGGCCCGCGGATCGCTCATAGTAACCCCCAGTTCCTCGCTGCTTTCATACCCGTCCACGGCAGCCTGTCTGCCCCCGACAAAGCAGTGAGGGAGAGAAATGTAGGCCCCTAGATCATACGTGACAGATCCCTTTCGTACTCGCAGCTCAGTTCCGGTTAATTCAACATAGGGTTTCGAGCGATATATATTTGAGATTGTAAAAAGTTTCTCTTTCATGTGGTATGCATTAGAGCAGGCGGAAGTTCGGTGTCAGTAGTCGTTTTGAAAAAGTAGCGCATGCGTATTTGCCAAAATTGATAAACTGCTACCGATGTGACATGAAACGGCCGTTTCCTCATCAATAAGGGTTGTAAGTGGCATAGTCGATTTTCACTAGGGACTGGATCCATTTGGCTTCGGTCCGGTGTAAACATGGCCTTATATATCGATAAAGGGAGCAAAAAAAAAAAAAAGTGGAAATTTGAGGTCTATTGTGAAACCAAAAACGGATTGCCTCTCCGCGATTACTGATATTTTATAGGTCTAACGGACTTCAAAATCCTAGCATGTGGGACAGTAAGCGTTTTTCATCTATTCCCACCGAGCGCTTGCTGATCATTTTCAACATGTTTTTCAAAGTGATCAACAAACCAGCAGGTCTCAAGAGCAAGTCCAGGCCGGAATTTCGGACCACATAACTTTATCAGTTCCGCAAATATCGCTAAGCGATCTTTCTACCTCGGGTAAGTACTTGGTGTAGGCACTCATATAGTGGTCCGGGCGGTTATCGTGTAGGCACTCATATAGTGGTCCGGGCGGTTATACTTTCATACATAAACATCCTGAGCTGTATCTAAGCATCCTTAGCCCTCAGTACTTAGTCATCCTCACACATCCTTACCCATACTTAGCTGTACTTAGACATCCTTACACATCCTTACCCATACTAAGACGTACTTAGACATCCTGAGCAGTATCTAAACATCCTTAGCCATCCTTAGCTGTACTTAGACATCCTTAGCTGTACTTGGGCATCCTTAGCGGTACTTTGACATCCTTAGCCGTACTGGGACATCCTTCGACGTACTTAGACATCATTAGCTGTACTTAGACATCCTTAGCTGTACTTAGGCATCCATAGCCGTACTTAGACATCCTTAGCCGTACTTGGCCATCCTTAGACATCCTTCGCTGTACTTAAGCATCCTTAGCTGTACTTAGACATCCTTAGACATCCCTAGCCATACCTAGACGTCCTTATACATCCTTACCCATACTTAGACGTACTTATACATCCTTAGCCGTACTTATACATCCTTAGACGTACTTAGACATCGTTAGCTGTATTTAGACATCCTTAGCTGTACTTAGACATCCTGAGACATCCTTAGCCATCTTTTAGACGTACTGAGACATTCTTAGCCGTACTTAGACATCCTTAGCTGACTTAGGCTTCTTTAGCCGTACTTAGACATCCTTAGCCGTACTTAGACATCCTTAGCTGTACTGAGACATCCTTAGCCGTACTTAGACATCCCTAGCCGTACTTAGACATCCTTAGCTGACTTAGGCTTCTTTAGCCGTACTTAGACATCCTTAGCTGTACTTAGACATCCTTAGCTGTACTTAGACATCCTTAGCCGTACTTAGCCATCCTTAGCCGTATTTATACTTCCTTAGCTGTACTTAGACATCCTTAGCCGTAATAAGACATCCTTAGCTCTACTTTGACATCCTTAGCCGTACCAAGACATCCACTTTAGCTGTACTTTGACATCCTTAGACATCCGTAGCCGTACTTTGACATCCTTAGCCGTACTTAGACATCCTTAGCTGTACTAAGACATCCTTAGACATCCTTAGCTGTACTTAGACATCCTTAGCTGTACTTAGACATCCTTAGCTGTACTAAGACATCCTTAGTCATCCTCAGCTGTACTTAGCGGACATCTTAAACTGTACTTCAGTAGTCATTCTCAGAAATCCTTAGCCGTACTTAGACATCTTAGTTGCGAATGATTTCTATAGAACATCTAGGAAACCAAATAAAGTTACTTGTAGAATTCGCTTTATTTCTCAAGTTTTGAGGAGAGCGTAGAGGGGATTACAGTTATAGAAACTTCTGTTGTCTGGTTAATATAACGTACCTTAGTTCCAATATAGATAGCAATTTAATAGTATATTTTTTGTAAGGGAAAGTGCGCTTTTTCTTCTTTTTTTGAGGGGGGGGAACGGCTGGGGAATTTTGGTAATTTTTCCAGAAAAAGTGAATTCTGAAAGTAACTTATAGGAATCATTCGCAACTAGTAGGCTGTATCACGTCACCCTTGTCTCTCAAATATTTAAGATTCCGCCAAATCAGACGATCTAAGATGTCTTCCATAACGTCTACCAAACACGTGGGAATGGTAAGCTGCTGTACCACAGTTATCAAGCGTGGCTATCATGAGATACTCAAAGTTTACAGGCGCCAAACTAAGAGTGGTTAAGGATGTTTAAGCAAGGCTAGGCTATGAAACATTAAGTAAAGTTACGTCTAGGCCGGATGTCACAGTACAGCTAAGAATTATGTCTGAGGATGTCTAAGGACGGCTAAAGATGTTTAAGTACAGCTAAGGATGTCTAAGGATGTCTAAGTACGGCTAAGCATGTCTAAGTACGACTAAGGATGTCTAAGGATGTCGAAGTACGATTAAGGATGTCTAAGCCGGATGTCTAAGTACGGCTAAGGATGTCTGAATACCGCTAAGGATGTCTAAGTACAGCCAAGGATGTCTAAGGATGTCTAAATTCAGCTAAAGAAGTCCAAGTGGTTCTAAGTACGCATAAGGATGTCTAAGGATGGCTAAGTACAGCTAAGGATGTCTAAGCCGGATGTCTAAGTACAGCCAAGGATGTCTAAATACCGCTAAATGGTGTCTAAGGATGTCTAAATACAGCTAAGGAAGTCTAAGTAGGTCTAAGTACGCATAAGGATGGCTAAGTACCGCTTCAGATGTTTAAATACAGCAAAGGATGTCTAAGGATGTCTTAGTACAGCTAAGGATGTCTAAGTACAGCTAAGGATGGCTAAGGATGTCTAAGTACGGGTAAGGATGTCTAAGTACGGGTAAGGATGTCTAAGTACGGCTAACGATGTCTAAGTACAGCTAAGGGTGTCTAAATACGGCTAAGGATGTCTAAGGATCACTAAGTACAGCTAAGGATGTCTAGGTACGGCTGAGGATGTCCAAATACAGCTAAGGACGTCTAAGTACAGCTAAGGATGTCTAAGTACGGCTAAGAATGTCTAAATACGTGTAAGGTTGTCTAAGTACAGGTAAGGAAGTATAAATACGGCTAAGGATGGCTAAGTACGGCTAAGGATGTCTAAGTACGGCTAAAGAAGCCTAAGTCAGCTAAGGATGTCAAAGTACGGCTACGGATGTCTAAGGATGTCAGAGTACAGCTAAAGTGGATGTCTTGGTACGGCTAAGGATGTCTAAGTACAGCTAAGGATGTCTTATTACGACTAAGGATGTCTAAGTACAGCTAAGGATGTCAGAGGATGTCTTAGTACAGCTAAGGATGTCTAAGTACGGCTAAGGATGGCTAAGGATGTCAAAGTACGGCTACGGATGTCTAAGGATGTCAAAGTACAGCTAAAGTGGATGTCTTGGTACGGCTAAGGATGTCTAAGTAGAGCTAAGGATGTCTTATTACGGCTAAGGATGTCGAAGTACAGCTAAGGATGTCTAAGTACAGCTAAGGATGGCTAAGTACAGCTAAGGATGTCCAAGTACAGCTAAGGATGTCCAAGTACAGCTAAGGATGTCTAAGTTCAGCTAAGGATGCCTAAGGATGGCTAAGGATGTTTAGATACCGCTCAGGATGTCTAAGTACGTCTTAGTACGTCTTAGTATGGGTACGGATGTGTAAGGACGTCTAAGTACAGCTAAGTATGGGTAAGGATGTCTAAGTACGGCTAAGTATGGGTAAGGATGTGTAAGGATGTCTAAGTACGGCTAAGGATGTGTAAGGATGTCTAAGTACAGCAAAGTATGGGTAAGGATGTCTAAGGATGTCTAAGTAAGGCTAAGTACGTGTAAGGATGTCTAAGTACGGCTAAGGATGTGTAAGGATGGCTAAGTACGGCTAAGGATGTGTAAGGATGTCTAAGTACGGCTAAGTATGGGTAAGGATGTGTAAGGATGTCTAAGTGCAGCTAAGTACGGCTAAGGATGTGTAAGGATGTGTACGGATGTTTAAGTAGGGCTAAGGATGTTTAGATACTGTAACCGCCCAGACCACTATATGGGTGCCTACACCAAGTACTTACCCTACCTGGATCATATAAGTGAAAAGCCGTGTTTAACCATGTGGAGCCAGGTATTACCTGTGTGTAGCCCAGCTGTATACCTGTCTATAGCCCAGTACAGCTGTGTATACAACTGTATAACTGTGCACAGCCGAGTGCAGCTATGTACGTGTAGGGCCCTGTCATCTTTTTGCTCATTTCGGGCTAAATGGTAAGATTAAACCTTCAGCAAAATGGCCAAGAGAATGATTTTAATGTTTAGCTACAATGACCATCTATAAGTCCACATCATCATAGGGGGCATTACTAAACAACGAAACGAAACACCAAAACAGCTATTGTGTTCCACTTTCCCCCCCTAAAAAACAGCTGTTTCGGTGTTTTGTTTCGCTGTTTCGTTGTTTAGTAATGCCCCATCAGAGGTGTCTCTTCACCAGATTCGAACTGCAATAGCAAAGCAATATTTCTCTACTGACATCAATGAAAGCATTCTACACTTCCATGTCCCTCTAAACCATCATAGAAAAAGAAATTATTGAGAGGAGCATCTTTTCCAGAAACAGCCTGCAAACAAAACATGAATAATTTTCAGGATATAAAAAAAGAAACAATAATTATTGTTTATGGGCCGAACTTGGGTTGATAGCAATGAAATAAGCTTGCAGTACTGGGTACAATGAAAGTGCAATCAATGCACTGAAATGAGCAACTAAAGCAGTTCCAAAGAAGCCTGAAAAAATCAAGGCTTGAATGGGACTTGAACCCATGACCATGCAATAGGCCCTTTGCATGACTTGATCACATGCTTGGATACCACTTAGGCATTGGGCCGCTCGACAAAGTTTTGATCGTGATTATGCCTTGCTCTTAATACAATGACAGGTTCTGAATTGAATTATTTGATTTCAGGTGTTTGATTAATGCTCTGATCACTGCATGAGGAATACTAGTATTTCAGATGTTCTGGGTGTGATCAGTACATTATAACAAGAATGAAAAAAATAAATTTACCTTCTCGCTTTAGACAGTTATTCAAGATAAAGATTAGCTGATGGCAAATACATGTATGTATCAGAGCAATGAATAATCACGGTCAAAGCTTTGTTGAGCGGTGCAATGCCTGTATGGCTTGCCACCCAGCACACTGTTGCTAAGTGGTATCCAAGCATGTGATTGCTCTACCAACTGAGCTATCGTAACATTTCACATCTGCAGCTTGCTCAATACATGAAGTTTCATATATTGTGTATCAGTACCTTCACAACCTCTTGTCCCACAATACCACCAACAATAGCACACACTGGACTGACTTGTGCGGTACAGTGGCTGCCAAAATAATGTAAAAGCTTACATCTAATAAAGCAAATTATTATATACTCAACAAAATATCTCGTTTCTGATTGGCCAATGGCGAATGCATAAATAGGTTATAGAGTGCAATGCGGAAGTTGCTATGGAAACACCGGGGAAGCGCCAAATTTGAGAATATAATAAATAAAAAATTGTATGAACCTGCTCGTGCATTTCGTGATTTATGGTCACTCGTGATGTTTTGAAAGTTCTCAAATTGCACTCGCCTGCGGCTCGTGCAATTTTGAGAACTTTAAAAACATCACGAGTGACCATAAATCACGAAATGCACGAGCAGGTTCATACGATTTCCTATACCTATCCATTGAACATGTTTTTTTATTTGTTAATTCATATATTTATTTTTTTCTTGGTAAACTTCATTTATTCACAGAGTAAGTCAGAGAATTACTAAAGTTAGAAACAGTTGGGCACTAAAGTGTTAGAAAACGCATCAATGTGGTCCAGGTAAGAATATACTGCACTCATTTTTTTGAAATACTATCCATCACCACTAATTTATAGCAGTTGTTCAATGAATGTATTTATTTATTAAACTTTGCCTAACTAAAATATCATGTACATGAAATTAGGCAGGGAGACCACTACAGGCTAGCCAATTACAGTGGATCCCTAGTATATATATATATATATATAATTCTACTAAGACAGAATGTAAGAGAAATTGTCAACCAAAAATCACAATCTTACAAAACCTTCAACTACTGCTTAAAATAAAAGTTGATTAGAGTTGTGCAAACTCACATTTATATGTTACCACTTGACAAACTTCCTTACCTTGCAAAGTGATCCAAAAGAAGGGTTTGGTCAAGATTAAGTTCCTTCATCACTTCATCCCTCAGTTTTAACAAGTTTTCTATATCTTCAGGATTTGTTATAGTCTGAGGTCGTCGGTCATACTGGCTTTGAAATTGGAATATTACTTAAAAAAACAAAAACAAAACAGCACAGTCATTGAAGGAGAAGTATATATTTGAGTTGAAAAAAGAAATACAGCTACATGGTTTATTTTATAAAGTTGCTGTTTAACATGCTGTTTTGACTTTTGGGTCTGAAGACAAAAGGTGTGACTATTAGAATGAAAGCTACTGAGCAGAATCATATACAATATAATCATCACAGCAGAATTTGTTCCCTACCTTTCACTATGAAATACACAGATGGTAATCTTTTCAAGAGCTTTGCTGGTTTGTTGTCCAGTTTAGATGTCAATGCTGCTTTCAGTCTGTAAAATTCTGCAAACTGATCATCACAACAATATTGATGATATTGAACACTCCGCTCGCATGTGTGTTTTGTCAGCAATGGTACACATTTAGAGAGTATCAAATAATCGAGTAGTCAATCAATTTACAATAGAATGACTGACCATGTAATATGAAGTCCTTATACTGTTATACAGTACCTTTTGGACTACCGTGGTTTCACTAACATCAATTTTTCTTCTTTTGGGTTCTGGTTCACCATCTGTGCTTGCAGTTTTCTTTTCTGCTGCCTTGATGACTTTAGGCCTTTCTCTAAATTAAAACAGAAAAAAGACAATGAAATTAATGACTTCTTTTATTTCTGTACTGTAAGCTCCATGCAAGCTATTAGCAGGACTGTTTACCAAGTTATCTTATCAGACTTTTGAAGAATGCAAATCACTTGACTCATTCAAGTTGCTCCAGCTACATCATATTCATATTTAACATACTCAACATATTTGTGCTGCCCTAAATCAGCAAACATAAATCCATAGAAACCAAACACATCAGCCGCAAAAAACTTGACTCCATTGGAGCTACAAACTTCATTAATATGAATCTAGTAAAAATAAAACAAAAGTGGTACTTGATTAGCTTTATTGGTCATTATAGAATAAACAAAACACAAAACTACAAATATAGATACAAATTATCTATAATTATCTGTAACTCATGATAACAAGTTCTAGCCAGATACCCAAGTGTCAATCTATACCCTTTTTCATACATGAAAACGATCATATTTGTATTATTTATTGTCAAAAATAAGTTTACATCAATAATTAATACAACAGAATTACTGAGTGTAAACAGGAAATTTAGCTTCCCCTGAATGTCTCCTTTATAATCCTTAAAGATATTAATCCAAATATGCACATACAGATTCTTGGAGAAGGCTGGGGCAACATTGCTTGGGCTAGCGTTATTTCTGGGTTGTGTCCCCAATTAATATCGACCAAATACAGTATCTAGCCCCATCAGTGCTGATCTTGTTTCAAGCAACTCAAGTCGATGTTCTGAGAGTGATAGGGAGCTTTAGCGGAGGACAGCAACGGCAACAAGAACATTGCTCAAACATATAATTTAACAATTATTAATTCAACTCTTTCAATATGTAAAATGGGTGTCTGTTGAAATTGAAACTGGTGTGAAAGTAGCATGTGACCAGGCTCTCCTGCTTAGCTATTTGCAGTGCACTCACTGCATTTTACTTCTGAGTAACCAGGGAGAGCCTGTTTGCAGGGCAAGTTTAGAGAGAGAATGAAAAATGAAATGTCATGCACTGACATTCTCCCAAAGTTCCTGATTTTGGTCATTTCACATTGTTGTCTTGTAGAGGGCAGCAAAAAAATCTACCAAACTGTAAAATGCAAGTGCAGAGCGATTGATTTTGCTAATTAAACTTGTTGTTTTGTCACAATCCCTTTGCTGTTGCCATCCTGAGTCACTAAAGCTTCCTAATAGCCAAACCTACCAGCTGATCTGTTGAACAATTTGTAGCTACAACCAAGTCAAAACTCTTAAAGAAGCTGACACTTTTGTTGGAAATGTCATCAGTATCAGCAGTCACTTCTACCATAGGATTAAGCTGCTGTGCTCTCTGAAGAGAAGACTCTGCACGCTAAAGAGATCAGATAGCAAGACCAATAGATCTTTATTTATACACAGTTACGTATATTTAAAGCTTCAAGCTTGTGGGGCCGTATATACAAAGCAACAATTCAAATAAACAGAATAACGCTAAAAAACCCAACTGACAAGAGGCAACCAGTTGGCTATTTCCAAAGCATGATGGAGTTGAATTCAAGACCACGGAAGACAAATCCAGTTGGTGGTCAGAGCAGGATATGAACTCGGAACATCCACATGCAAATCCAATATCCCAACAACTGGGCCATGCCACCTCTCACCAATCTAAGTTCAGCAAAACCATACTAGGGTATAGCACTCACATTTTTCCCGAGGTCTTGCCTTTGTACCAAAAACTGTGACACAAAATCTTGCTCATTCACAGGGTAAGGATCCACTATTGCAACAGACTTCACACCCGATAATACAAGGTTCTTACAGATTTCAGCTCCTAATCCTTTTATACCCACCAACAAAACACGCGAGGATCTAAGCCTAAAACGAGAAATACTCTTTTTATCAGCATACGTTACACACAATGCCTTTGTTGTCATTGTTTGGGTCATCAGTTGTCACCCCATGCTTCTCCCCACAGTGCAATGCGTGATCACCCAGATAACGGCTGCATAAGAGTACATTTGACACACATTAGTGCTCAATGAACTGTGCCTCGATTATAATTAGTTGGTTCTTTCTGCATGTACCGGAGTACGAGTGACGTAAAACAAAAGACAGAAAACAAAACAACTCCAAATAAAGACTAATCCCAAGAGAACAAAATACAGTGCTTTCCGGTACACGCATAAAGACGCATTTAGTTACAGGTCAGAATCTTTACTTGGAAAAGAAAGCGGCTTCAATCCAAAAATAAGCAAATTTTGAAAGGCCAACACCAATTAAACTTCTTTTAACACGCAGTAGACACTTAGCGAAACAATGATTCTGCATCATCAGTCGGTTCCTCAGAGTTCATATTGACGACCCTTGAATACGCTGTACGTGCCTTTTCTGAGCATCCAGTCCCCATAGCCGAATTTGTCGATCATACAAAGCTGCTTCATCTTCAGTTATCGCATTGCCATTTTGCTCATCTGACATGCTTGGATTTCTGAACGAGGAAGTCCAAAATAAAACAGATGTTCACATTCAAATATGGCGGGAAGACGAGACATCCGAAATGAGCGTGCGCGTACTACAGCGAATGCGTCATATATGAGTACAGTTCGTGTATTCATAGTGAACGCGTGCGCGAAAGTAAAATAAAAAACGTAAACTACGTTTTTCACCTTTGACCAGAGCTATTCCCCTACGATTTTGTAACAGCTATGAGAGTTGTTGCTCTAATCAGGTG
>BLFK01000938.1:111154-120705 GCA_014634185.1 Astreopora myriophthalma | reverse complement strand
GGGGGGGCTTTCTCATAAGTAAGTGAGTAAGTAAGTACCTGTAAGTAAGTAAGTAAAACCTTTATTAAGTGTGTATGTGTTTAGCCTTAATAGACGAATTGGGGACACTGCTAAAATATAATAAAATCCTACATAATCTATTGTACAACACAATCTCATCCATCCAATAAAGCTAGTAATGGTAATTCTAATTATGATTAATATTGCTATTTTTACTCAGGGTGTGCTGTTCACAGTAGGAGTGGTGATTATATTTGGGTTTCTGGAATTTATGGCCACTCTGCTGTTGAAGGGAAAGCATTGTCAATTGAAGATACAACTAGAGCTACCATGCAAGAGTTAATAGGTGAATGCAATTTAAACAATGTGATTTGTGAAAATGTTGTATAAATTTGATGTGTAATCTTCACATACTGTATCAAACCCAACAAAACATGTTGAGAAAGAAACCTGCCAGTGTGTGGTTTTTTTTTTCATTTTCATCAAAATTGCCAGAGTTAAATTGAGAGCTGAAGACCCAACAAAGTGTGAGAAGGTCTGAGGAAGATGACGCTAGGAATAGCCTCGAAGGCTACTATTCCTAGACAAATTTCTGAACACAATCTCCCAGTTCTCAAATTTCAGGGTACCGATTTCCTTTCCCATTTTTATACGTATGGTTTTTTTACACAATTTTTTTCCATTAAGCTTAATTTTGTGCACCATGTTATAATAAGCAAAAACACAGGGAATTACTGCCCTCCACACTTAGGTTTCATTCACAGAATAAGCATGGTGACACACTGTAAATTATGCGACGCTTAGATGCAACATATTATCTGGCAAGATGAATTAACTATTGTTTTATGAACCTTGTACTTTTAATGTTTTCTAACACGTCCTTAAACCTTTTTTGTTCATAGACACACTGACAAGTTTGAAAGCAAGCTTGAATAATGCGATGATAGTTCATCTCTTTGTGAAGAACATGGATGACTTTGCTAGAGTCAACTCAGTTTACAAGAGTGTTGTAACAGTTAATCCTCCTGCAAGGTATACTGTACATTATGGTTTAATTTTTTTCCTGGTTCAATTAAACCAGTTAACTTTTATTTCTATTCTATTGACTAAAATTGATACTGGTTTAAGAATTTTAGACCAACTAAAAATTTAAACACAACATAGACCAATTACTTGAATAATACCAGGTGATTTAGTATCCTTCTCTGTGTCTGTTAAATTATAACCTACTGGCCTCGTTAAGTTCCTAGAACATGTTTTTTTAAATAATATTTTGTATATCCTAGTGAGTTATTAGTTCCAACATTTCTTGTCCTTTTCTCTTCTTCTTTATTAACTCTTTTTATTATATGGCTAGCTCCATGAGCGGGCAAGATGAACCAAATCGTGCACTGTGATTGGCTACCCGAGAGGGCAAGATGGAGCTCTCTTGCCCGCTCGGGACCACCCGCCGTGTCCCGCGTGAAAAATTTCCGCAAAAGCCATATACTAAATCCTTTATTGACCAAGCTTTTTCGGTCAAGATGGCTGGATATTGGCCTCGTTCTTTTTTTGCGTTTTTATGGACCTCGACTTCATCTCGGTCCATAAAAACGCAAAAAAAGAACTTGGCCAATATCCAGCCATCTTGACCTCATGCTTGGTCAATAACGCATATATATTACACTTGTATTGATAAAATGGAGAATAAACTAATAAACTCCTAGTGAGGCTAGCTAGTATTAGGCTTATTAGCATGAAGACAAGAGGTTATTTGTTTGGCCACCATTATGAAAGAGGTCTGTGGTGCCAGGATTTTACATTCACAACAATTCTTAAGTATTCCTCATAGTGTAAGACAAATCTTGCGACAGTGTTGGCTATGAGGGTAACAACCAGTCATTGATCAGTGACCAAAAGCATAGACTGAGAAAATTCATTAATCATTTTGCTTGCGTTTACGGATTGACAAACAACTTACCAGCATTTTTATGTTTGAACTGTTGTATAAACATTTGTCATGAGGCACAAATGAAGTAAACAATCTTATAAACTAATCTCAATCTGTAAGCTTTAAGCTTTACTGTCTTTGTGTAGTAGTCAACACTACAAAGAAAAGGCATTGGCCAGAGTTTGTGGAAAACTTCTGAGCTTTCCATTTGGTTTGGTTTTTAATTGATTAATTAATTAATTAATTAATTAATTAATTAATTTTCCAGAAATTAAAGAAACAGCACTCCTTAAATGACTCTGTATGAACATCTGTATGCACACAAAATAATGATCTGGTAATACAATATCCCACTGCATAATGCATCATAAGTGTGTGTTCAGTGAACAGGTTTCGATCAAAAATAGGGTCAGGGATAGCCATGTTGACCTTCCAGCCTGGCATGCATCAGTGGTATGCTTTTGTTTTGTAAAATAACCCAGCTTTAAAAACTTAGTATTAGATGTCCCTCTGTGCCTCTGAAGTTTTAATTTTGTATATTTGTTACCCAGGGCTTGTATACAGCTAAACCTTCCTGAGAACATTGCTATGCTGGTTGATTGTCTTGCTCTTTGCCCTCAAAATCCTGAAGCTACATTGAGGGAAGCCATGCATGTTCAGAGCATATCTCATTGGGCTCCAGCTAATATTGGTCCTTATAGCCAAGCAACAAAGGTAATAATCAGGTGGGGCAACGGATTGTGAACCAATCCACTGTAATAAACAATAAAATTGTCTATCATTGCCAATCCCGTGTTCTCTCAATATTCCAACCATTGATTTGTGTTCTCTCTCGGTCACTGAAAGAGTCTTTTCTCATCTCATCTATAAATGCAAGCTTACAGATTCCTAGTACACTGAACTTTCCCTAAACGACCTGCTTGATGGTAAATTTGGTCCAAGTGTGACTGTAAAATTAATAATACAAACTGGTGTAACAGAATCCACTGTAAGTGTACAGATTAAGGCAGTCCAGATAAAAGCAGAATATTATGACAATTGTACCTACATTTGGTTGTTTGAGAACTAGGGTTTGTATTCTGGACTTCCAGTCATCTAATTGAGTTAAATTGCCTGTTGATGTTGTAGGCTGGAGACACCATGTTTGTCTCAGGATCAATTGGGTTGTGCCCAGCAACGATGACCATGGTATCCGGTGGTATACTGCAAGAGGCACCTCTGGCTTTACAACATGTAGGAAGAGTCATATCAGCTATGGCTCCTAGGGAATCACTTCTTTGTGTTGTACATGGATTTTGTTTTCTAACTTCACCATCATTTGTGCCTGTTGCCAAGAATGCATGGTCTCAGGTTGCAACGATGTCAAAGGTGCGTTGAAGTAGTTTTGTGAAACATGACCCAACTGCTGAGGTAAAGCCTCCAGCTCCTGGGTGTTTTACGTGGTTTAATCTTCATACCTTAACTTGTATCTTAACTTGTATAGCTTAACTTGTATCACAGCTGTGATATTTCCTGGCAGTACCATTTATTAGAATGGAGCTTATTAATCTTTATCAGAGCATATGGAGACTGAGTTTATTTGTTTATAGACCTCAGAGGGCAGTCAACAAGAGCTGCAGTCACCAGTGGGGCTTATATCATATGTTGTTGTACCTGCTTTGCCAAAGGGAGCTCTAGTGGAGTGGCATGTTGTGGCACAAGAGAATCACATCCAGTGCCATTGTATGTTTTTGCATCATGCTTTAGTAGAGGAAATAAAATTTAGCCTAATTGGGTCCAACACACTCTTAAATGCTACATTCTGTAAGAATCATTGAAAACAACTTTGCATAAAACCAGATCTATCTGGTCCTATAAAATTAATGAACTGCTTGGCTGCAGTAAAGTGCAGCATGTAGCCTACGAGCATGGAATACACTGCACATAAATGAAAAGCTTTAGTCAAGCCATTCTCTACCCAGTGGGCACATACTCAAGTAGACTAAGCTCTCCTGTATATGATACGGTACATTTTTTGCTTTAATAGCAGCACTGTGAACTGGCATCTCTTTTAACACATTTAAGACCCTGAATTGCCTTATTGAGCACAAAATCTGTGTTGGCTGGAGATCCTAGTCCTTAGGAATTCATCACTACCGCACATGTTTGGGAAGAGACAAAATGGGTGTAAGACCGATCAGGCAATTACTTTGAATTCATGATCACAACATAGACCCTATTCATAAATGGCGGCCAATAAATTACCTTTCATCTTTGTGCTAATTAGCCTCAAACAAGCCTCATTACAGACCAAAACCTCTCGAATTTTGTTCATGTTAACTAGGCCAAACTGTAATCAAATTCCAGTATGTAATATAGTATACCCACACAAGTTACAAAATATTGAGCGATTTTCACTCATTTAATGGAGCCTGAACAGATACATCAAATAGTAGGGCAGTTATGGTATCAGTTCTTTGGTCATTTGCAGTTGTTTGATTCAGGGACATGTTGTCTTTGTAGGTAAATTATCATCAGTGTCCAGAGACAAGTTCCATGTCACTGTACAAAGCATTACAGTAACAGGAAATAACAGCAACACCATTGCTGTGAACTTTGCAGTTGGTAAGTTAATATTTTTCATTTCCCTCAGCTTGAGGTAACTGAGGGCCCTCTTTTGCAAGTTCAATTTCAATTTGGATTTACAGTATTCTGTTTTTAATACTTGAACCAGGGCAGCAAGTCGAGGATGTGCTTTTATTTTTATTTGTATTTTATTAATATTTCAATTTCTCATTGGCTGTTTTAATCCTTTTAGAATCACTGATATTTATTTATTTTTAGAAGCATTTGCTAGCGAGAGGCCTATCAGCCTTGCCACTTTTAAGATTAAGTTTGTATCTTTTATGCATTCATGTGTATCAGATTCTGTCTCAACAAAGTGTGACTTGGAGGAAATAATGGAGACATTTGTAGTCGATTTACAATGCTGTACTTCTCAGCACAGCTTCAGCATCACAGATCTGATATACTTGAGGATATTTTATGTCAAGGAGCTGATGGACCATTGGGATGCACATGATTTTATACAAAGGGGCTTAGAGAGGACCCTTAATCCAGCTCCTGCATTTTCTCTTATTCCTGTGGATGGTCTTGAAAAGAAGAATGGAATTATGCTGTTCTGCTGCTTTCTACAGAAGTCCGAATAAGGACTACTGGAATAATATATTAATAACAAAAAGAATTAATCCATGTACTTCAGAAAGTACTGCTCAGTAGCTTTCATTTGAATGGCTGGAGACCAAGATTTACCAAAAGATTCATTGGTAGAACCAGCTTGTACAGCATAATAAACAGCAATACAGGTGAAAAGGTATACTAAAAACTAGGTATCATTTAGTGACGGGTGATTTAACTCCACTTGGGAGAGGAGAGGTGAGGATGGGAGGTACAAGTATGTATGAAATGAATCATATGATTTGTGTTCCTTGAAATCATTGCCCAAGACAAAATTAATGACCAATCAAGAGACTGTCCACTGCTTTCAATATCTAATTTTTATTGTCTTCTTTATTTAAGTTCCCAAGCATAAATAGAATCTACTACAAAATAGAACCATTACTCAAAAACAAAATATGAACCTTCACTTACAGGAACTTATTGTGAAGACATGTGGTACATGCTTCCCAGGCATACCTTCCTTTGGTCCTTCACAACTTTTGGTTGAAAAGTGTGACATTCAAAAGGAATCTCTGCATAGGAGTCTACTACGTGTATTTATTTAAACTAATAATGTTCTTAAGCCTTAAGAACATTAAACTCACTTCCTTTATTTTTAACAAGTTAATATTAGTCCCTTTTCCTGAACATTCCCTCTGAACTCCATCAACACTTGTACCTACGAGCATAAAACCATTCATGCTGGTGTCCCTCCTTCATAACAAATTTCCCTCATTCCAGTGGTCCATATGCAAACATACATAGTCAGCAAGTGACAGCTGACAGTTGTGTTGTCTGAAGACCTGTTACAAGGTTTGAGTGTGTATTTATTTAATTTCACCTCCCTGCCAAAAACATCATTCCTATATGACACTTGTGCAACTTTGACAAAGTAGTTGGTTAACAGGTTTGCTAGAGCAGGCTACAGTTGTACATTTAGTATTGTTCACAAACTTGAACAGATCTGGCAATGAATTGCATGTAGGCACCAAATTTCTGTCATTGAGTTAACTTTAGCTGGTTCTCAGCATTCAGGGTGTTCATTAGGCATCTCTCCGCCAAGTACATGGAATTCTCCAGCTAAATTTTGTTGGCCTGTAGCACACTCCAAGTTAATTTCTCCTGGATTAATCTTGTTACTTTGTACTATGCACCTGCAAATTCAGTTTCTTAATGAAAATGCTGTAGGAGCTTTTTGTTTCCCTCACCAGTAGCTATGAAACTTCTACAGAGGTATATCCTAAGAGAAGTTTCAACTTTCATATTGGCCAAAATGATTATGAGTTGAATAAACACAGTGCAGCTGCACCATACAATAATACAGGGTTTGATGGAGGATTGATATAAATGGAATTTCACGGAACATGACACGCATAATTTGCAAAAACCTACATTACCGGTACTTACTATAATAATCATTAACTGTTAGTATTCTACTATAGTTTTTTACTTGATAGTTTTCTATGGATTTGATCTGAGCAATGTACAAATGCCAAAGAGAATCTGAGGCTTATTAATTTTATCAAACAGCTGATTTGTTCAACTACATAATTATTTGCATTATTATTTACTTTGTACAAAGGGGTCTGTCAACAGAGGAATGCAATGCTGTTAATTCACGCAAAATGTAATAAGGTCTGTTATCTTCTGGGTGATGCATACAGTGTGATGTAATCTTCTACTCTTCTCCGAAACAACTCCTGTTGGGAAATGTTCATGGTGGAAAATAAAGATGAAGGGTTTAACATGATGTGCAAAGCAAAATATGTTATCGTTTTATAGCTTGCAGCATGATGGTAAGACAACTATCATTATATAAGATTAACAGTATGTCAAATACTGCATTGACAAGTAATATTAATTTTTATTGCATGAATTATTTAGTGGGAAACCTGACTAAGGGGTAGGATTCATAGCAGGTGGTTTGAAACACAACAGTTACTGAACAGTAAATAAAGTGAGCAGTAAGGGGAAGGGACAAATGAAGAGGTGCTGCATTTGCATCAGTCAAAGCACCTCATAGCCATTCAAGGTGAAGGTGAGAAAAATTGTCTCGCAGGCAAGCTAAGGGGTGTTACCAAAACTCTCCTTCACATGTCATATTTTTGTTGCTCTGGTCACCACTCACAAGTTGTTCAAAACAGTCACAATTGTCCAAGTCCAAGCTTGGGGGAAACCTAGCATTAATTTTTACATGTACATGTATTTCTTTAGGGAAAGGACTGGGTAGTAAGAGAAAGCAAGCTACTTCATACCTTATTTTTGAAATATAATTCTGATGCCTCAACATTCAGTGGATCATCAAAGTTCAGCAGATCCTTCAAATAATTTGGTGAAAAAAAAAACTAAATAAAAGCAATGATTATGACAGTTTTAAAAGTTTAAAATAACCTCATTTATATCTATGTCACTGAAGACTATTTGACATTCAGATACTTACAGTAAATAAAGAATTAAGTCCCCACACAATATCCTGTAGACAGAATATAACATTAGATAAAACTACCGGTAAGCTAGCAAAGGCTTCACAGGAAAACAAAAAAGCCGTTTACACTGTAATCTCATTGCCAATTCAACCATCATCACCATCAGTTCACCAACACGGATGCGACTAATGACACACAATTACCACCATCACATTCATTGCAGTCATTTGCAACATTCTGTGTTGTGAGCACATGTTGGATCATTGAGCCACCCTGGCCAACACAGCTCATGAATGATGTTGGACGAAAATGTTTGACCATTTAGCTGGGGCTTTACAATAGTAACACTTACCTTTAATTTTCTTGTTGGTGCCCATCCTGAGCCATCAAGAGTGTGTTCCCTCAGCAAACTAGTAAGAGATGAAAATAGTGTTCGATGACCAAAAATCCACAACACCTGATCTACATGGGGTTTGATATATGCACAAGGCTTACACGTAGCCAATATCTTGATTGCACAGTGATTACAATCTTATTTGCTCTGAGGAGCAGAATTTTTTTAACAGTACAAGTAATTTTTTTTAAGTCTATGTAGGTCTAATGTCTAACTCAAAAACAGGTCCATTTTACCAAGTTTGCATAAACTTGGTAAAATGGACCTGTTTTTGAGTTAGACATTAGACCTACATAGACTTAATGATGCAATATTATTTTTGTTACCTCAAGCAGACTTCTCCATTCTCACTGATGTTTGGGTGCCAGATTTTGGTTTCACACCAAACATGTGGTGGCTGTGATAAAAATCAATGTACATGTACCACTGATGAATGAACAAAATTTAATGTTGAGCATCCTTCTCTGCAAGTCTAACACCTGTAGGTGTTGCCTTTGCATTAGGATGCAGCAGCAGCAGCAGCAAGTAGCAGGGTTGTCCACACAATTAGAAGTAGGCGGCAAAATTGGAAAAGTAGCCGGCAAAAGGTTTAATTACGCCGGTTAAGATAACAAGAAATCGAAACCAGTAGCCGGCAAAAACGGCCCAAGTAGCCGGTTAATTCTGCCGGCTGCCGGCCGTTAGGGACAACCCTGAAGTAGCTGTATTTCCATGATTTTAACTACTTACGGTATTGCAAGGGGATAATTCTGAAGTCAAAGTTGAAACCACAGTACCCCAAACAGAAATGGTCACAAGGTCAGTGACAGAGACTGTCTTGTTTACTTATAGCAAAACTTGGTTAAAATGTCTATCCAGTGAACCTTGCACACAAATTCAATAAAATTTATTATACAAACCTTGATGTTGTATTCTTCAGGTATCATGACATGGAATATGAAAATACCCTCCTTCCAGTATCCCTCACCTTAAAACAACGACAGAAAAAGTCCTGCATTGAGCAGAAATCCAATTGACGACAGCTCATTCAAATGATTTGACCATCTTACCCGGTTTTACAGTAAGTGTGAATTCATGCAAAATGTTGGGATCCTTGAACTCCACTTTACAAGATTCTGTAATAAAAGATAAAGAGTTCTCACACTATTTTTCGATAACCAACAGTTGACTTAGATGCAGCAGAATCGTTGTATGGTGGCAGTCCTTGTGTCCTAAACTGACTTTCATCAGCCTAACCAAGTTTGAGTGAGGTGTGGGATTGCCATACTTAAATAACTTTTTAAATAAGGCATAATACAATGGGCTCTTCTGTTATTTAATGAGATGCAAATGTCATACATTGTTTTATATGATCAAGCCAAGGATGGACCCCCAGTCTAAATTCATTAGCAGACTAGCACCTTGGTCCCAGTCTGCAGAGTATGGAAGAATTCAACAACATCTTGCATGTTCAAAGCCACTGAATGCAATATGACCATAAGTCTGGTAAATACAAGTTTTCTTCAAAATCTTTTTGCCTTAAAGGTGCTGTGTTCAATGCTATGATTCTGGCATGCACAAAGGAGTGTTAAGAAAAAACTTGTCCATGTACTTGCTCACCCTG